>CAUYQV010165487.1:0-17108 GCA_963574575.1 Galagoides demidoff | reverse complement strand
TGTTAGGAAGACCATTGCAATGGCCTAGGGTTGTGGCTGTGAAAAGGTGAGTAGTGGATGGATTCTAGATATATTTTGTATGTGGACTCAACAGAAATTATATGTAGATTGGATATGGTAGAGTGAGGAAGAAGTAGAAGTGAAGGATGATTCTTGGGTGTCTGCCTGAAGAACTGGTTACATAAGGAAGACTCAGAGAGTAACAGATTTCAGAGGGCAGTGGGGGCGTGAGGATTGATGTAGGTAAAGGGCAAAATCAATTCATGTATTTTCCACATGTTAAGTTTAAGAGATATGGAATACATGAGTCGAGATGTTAGGTAGGACAGGGCTGGCCTCCAGGTGTTCAGTGATCAGTGTATAGCTGGTATAGATGATATGGGAAGAATGTATTTACCATTATGGAGCTTAAGAGTCCCCTATCTTTAGAGGTAATGTCAAGGAGGGTCAGCAAAGGGATTGTGTGTGGAGGAGACTGATAGGAGGGTGCAGGATGAGTGTAGAGTCAGTGAAACCAAGGAGGGAAAATGTTTAATGATAGTAAAGAGAATGGAAAATTGTGTGAAAATCTGCTGAAAGAAATGGTAAGATTAAGCCAGAGAGCGGTCACTGGCTGTGGCAACATCCAGGTCATTGGGGAGCTAACATTTAAAAATTATCCTTCCTGGCCAGGAACAATGGCTCACACCTGTAATCCTAGTACTCTGGGAGCCCAAGGTGGGTGGATTGCTTGAGTTCATGAGTTGAGAGCAGCCTGAGCAAGAGTGAGATCCCATCTCTACTAAAAATAGAAAAACTAGCTGAGTGTTGTGGTGGGTGCCTATAGTCCCAGCTACTTGGGAGGCTGAGGCAAAATGAGCCCAAAGTTTGAGATTGCTGTGAGCTGTGATGCCAGAGCACTCTAGCCTGGGCAACAGAGGGAGAATCTGTCTCAACAAAACAAAACAAAACACCAAAACAAATTAAAAAAAAAATAATTACCCTTCTGGTAATGATAAAACACTTTCTATGTAAGAATGACATATATGGAATGGCAATCTTCAGTCTTTGCTTGGGAAGAGCTATATCCCAGTGTAATGGTGTGAACAATCTGTCAGCAGCTCAATACAGGCTCTTATCTAGTCCTGCCACTCCTAAGACAGGGTTTTGTAGATACTGCATAAATCACTAAGCTCATGGTTCCTACCAGACTTACCTACTTTTCTTCTGCTTTAAGATACTTGTGCATCCACTTCTCTGTGCTTCCGAATCAATAGCTGTCCCATCTGTTGGTGTACAATCCCTGTGTATCTCCATTTGCATTTGTGTGGCACCTTGCATTTCTTGCCTTGACATTCTAGGTAATTCTGTTGATTCTTCCAGTAATTATTCTACAGCTGCACATACTACAATTGCTAGCAAGAGGTGCTATTCTCCAAAATTCTGTTGGATGGATCTGTTGAACCTCAAGCCTGTTCCCCACTTGGGAAGGAATGGTTAATAGATTATATACTGACACGGTTTTGCATACATAGAATATAAAAAAGTCAGAAAAACAGGAAGTGAATTTTATTTGGACCTTATGTAATCCCAGGGTCAGAGGACACTTGGCCATCGTGTGAACAACGATGACCAGTAGGAGCAGGCATCTATCTGCAACATCTCCACAAACACACCAGTCATCCAGACCTGCTACTACTAATGTCTACTCTTCCGGGATGGGCACGGGCTACTTTTTAAGGGAACTTATCCCCTGTTAAATCTCTAAGAGAAAGAAAATCTTTGTTTATATTGTACCAAGACTTCCCCACATTAACCCAAGGTTTGTTTATTTGGCATTGGGATTAAATCTGCTCTTTCTATATGGCAGCTCCTTTTATTTATTTATTTACTTATTTATTTGTTTGTTTTTGAGATAGAGTCTCCCTTTGTTGCCCTTGGTAAAGTGTCCTGGTGACATAGCTCACAGAAATCTCAAGTTCTTGGGCTCAAGTGATTCTCTTGCCACAGCCTCCCAAGTAGCTGGAACTACAAGTGCCTGCCACAATGCCCAGCAATTATTAGAGAGGGGGTCTCACTCTGGCTTAGGCTGGTCTTGAACCCATGAGCTCAGGCAAGCTACCAGCCTCGGCCTCCCAGAGTGCTGGGATTACAGGTGTGAGCGACTGCGCCTGGCCTATTTATTTATTTTTGAGATTTTAAAGTCTCACTCTGCTGCCCTGGTTAGAGTGCTGTGGCATCAACCTTGCTCACTGCAACCTCAAACTCTTGGTCTCAAGCAATCCTCCTACCTCAGCCTCCCGGTATCTGGAACTATAGACACCCACCACCATGCTCGGCTGATTACTGGAACTATAGGTGCCCACCACCCCAGCTGGCTAAGTTTTCTTACTTTTAGTAGAAACAGAGTCTTGTTCTTGCTCAGGCTGGTCTCAAACTCGTAAGCTTATGGGATCCTCCTGCCTTGGCCTCTTATTCGCCTCCCATTAAGATTATATGTGTGAGCCACCACACTCGACCTATAAGAGCCCTTTAGATATTTGAAGATAATTCTTGTCAGCCTAACTTTTCTCCTTTCAAAATTGGGACTGGAAAATCACAGTAAGTTGTACCTCCTCTCTCAAGTCTGGACATGTATCCTCCCCCTCTCTCAGGGGAGTGCTGGGAAGGGCCTTGGAAGAGAGGAAAGGGTTTAACCTCATGTTTGAGGACACTCTGCCTGCCAGCCATTGCAAGAGACAGCAGTTGTAGACAATGCTGCATATTGTACATCTTGAGCATTTATAAAATGTTTAGAAAAAGCTAGAATAGCAAAACTAGAATTCATGTAGCTCTAGAAAACTATCATTAACACCTATATTGGCTATTATTAAAGAAGACTGGAAAAACATTCCTTAAATAAATGTAGGGTTAATAAAAATGATAACATTTCTAACAGAATATCAAAATAAATATATAATTTATATTCCTATGCTGATTTTAGGACACTAAAGCTTATGTCTTATGTTCTATGTACTGTCTGGTAATAACCCCAGTGACTGTAATAGCTCAAAGAATGTGACGGCTTCTGTAGCTCAATGTGTAGGGTGCTGGCCACATACATTGAGGCTGGCAGGTTCGAACCCAGCTTGGGCCAACTAAAACAACAATGACAACTGTAACAACAACAAAAAAGTAGCCGAGCATTGTGGCAGGTGCCTGTAGTCCCAGCTACTTGGGAGGCTGTGGCAAGAGACTGGCTTAAGGCCAAGAGTTTGAGGTTGCTGTGAGCTGTGATGCCACAGCACTCTACCCAGGGCGACAACTTGAGACTATCTCAAAAAAAAAAAAAAAAGAAAGAAAAGAAAACAGCTCAAAGAATGTCATGGTCACTCTATGAAACACTCTACATGTGTGCTAGATTTAAGATAGCCATGAATTCTTTACTACTCCTAGTGAGAGGAAGAGTTTAATTCTGCTCTTTGAATTTATGCTGGCCTTTGTGACATGCATTATTAGTAGAATGCAGTGGAAGTGACACTCTAGGACTGAGAGGTCTTCTGACCTTGTTGCTCAGGTCTCTGGGAAGCCAGTGGTCAGAATGTCAGGGAACTTTAGTAACCCTGGAGGAAGATCCACTGGAGAGGAGCAAAGAACTCTGTCCAACAGCCCTGGATGGTTCCCAGCTGACATCCAGCACTAACTTGCCAGCCTCGGGAGTGAACCATTTTGGGCAGGAGTTCTCCAGCCTCAGTGGAATCACCTTAGCTGATGTTTGGTGAAGCAGAGGTAAAGCCTTAGCCAAACCCTTACCAAATTCCCTGATCCAGCAAAATAAAATTGCTATTTAAAGCCACTAGGTTATGGGGTTATTTGTTACGTAGAAACAGATATTCTTACAGTAGCCCAATAAGGGAGGCACTGTTAATTTAGCCACTTTACTGATGATGAAATTGACCAATGGGTGTTAAGTAATTTGCCCAAGATCCTATAACTAACAAGCCAGGAAGATGTGAATTGAATCAAGGTTTGTGTAACTCCAGAGCCCCACTTTGAACTTTTGAGCTAAATTAATCCCACTGTTAATTAATCCCATTTTGAGTTAATGTAATCGCACTGTTTGAATTGCTATTAAATGAAAAAGTAAATGTGTTACTTGAATGTGTTGAAACTTTAGTTTTTCAGATGCCAGATTGCTTCTTTTAGAGCTTAATATCACGGTGGTTTGTAAACAGATAAGAAACTTTGGAGTCACCCAGAAAGTAAGCATAGTCACACCTCAGTGATACAGTGCTCACTTATCCACATCAGCTCTATCACTCATGTCTGAGATCCCTGAGGTAAGCACCAAGAGGTTCTGAGTAGTGAGAAATAAAACAGAAACCACAACTTGCAAAACCATACCCTAACTTGCAAAACAGATAAACTGTACCAAACCACGACACGCAAGACAAACTATCCAAGCTCTCACCCTTTGAACGCTGCTCATTCAGACCCTCATGTTTAAGATAAGACCACAAACTCATCTAAATAGTAGCTGTGCTAAAAGCTTGCATTTTTTTCGTTTCTTTTTTGTCTTTTGTCTTTTTTTTTATTTTTAGAACTTGCATTTTTTAGAGACAAGACCATAGATTGTTCCAAAAACTCACGTAGTTTACAAATTCTGACTCATTACTGCCCAGACTGTCTTCGTTATCTTCTGCCCTAAATCTGTCCTATGACGTATCTCAGTCAGCCCCTCAAACCTGATAAGTACACTTCTCTAACTGCCCTAGTCTGAGATGTCACACAGTTTTAAGGGTGCGTGCTCCCTTTGTTGTAGGAAGTGCATAAATCTTTTGACTATAAGTGTGGCTTGGTGACCTCTGGTGGGTGAAGTTTAATTGTAGAATGAAATATAAGCCTAGCTCAGGTGACATAAAAATTGAAAATCAGACATCGTATCCTAGGAATATACAGAAATATACTTCCTCATGGTTCTGGAAGCTGCGAGTCCAAGATCAAGGTGCTGGTGGGGTGGTGCTTCCGAGGCCGCTCTCCTTGGCCTGCAGATGGCTGTCTTCTCATTGTGTCCTTACAGGGTATTTTCTCTGTGTTTGGGCATCCCTTGTATCTTGTTTTATATATCCAACTTTTTATTTTTTTGAGACAGAGTCTTGCTTGGTCACCCCCAGTAGAGTGCTGTGGCATCATGGCTCACAGCAACCTCAAACACTTAGGCTTAAGCGATTCTCTTTTCTCACTCTCCCAAATAGCTGGGACTACAGGCACCTTCCACAATGCCTAGCTATTTGTTGTTGTTGTTGTTGTTGTTGTTGTTTAGCAGACCTGGGCCAGGTTTGAACCTGCCAGCCCCAGCGTATATGGCTGGTGCCCTAACTACTAAGCTATGTGTGCCAAGCCAAGATTAAAATTTTAATTGAAAGAAACTTTTCTTGAGGTTCTGGGGAAAGTATCTCAGGAGTTGAGTTCTTCATATGACATTCACCCCTTTCCCTTCCTTTCCATGACCTTTGCTTCCCTAAGCACCTTCTTTTCTTGTAAATATTAGCACAATTCTTAGAAAACCCTACACTAACCGTAGGTCTCCCGCCTGACACCAATCCTCTGTACACGTGTCCCATACCTTTCACCAAATTTGCACTTTCAGTCTGATGATGCCACCTTTGCCATTGTTCAACTCTTTACAGATTTATTTTCATGTTTACATTTCTTTTATTATTTCCCAGGGATTGCTCAGTGAGCTATTTTGAAGAAACTGCTATTTTTCAAAATAGAGAATAGGTGTAAAGATTAACAGTGTTGACAAAAGAATTTCGGAGAGTTAAAGTTTTCATGTCAGCATGCCTGATTCATGAAATCACACCCACAGGTTTTGATGTGAGTTATAGTTTTATATTTCATTCATTTTCAAAAATTATAAAGCTTATTGAATTATCCTTCTGGACAGGAAAAATATTGCTCTCTGGAAAGTCTGCATTCTAATCTGATAAATATTCCAATCACCTATTTTCTGAAATAATATGAAGAAAAATTGAACTTTTGAAGGACGGGGTTTATATTTTAGGTGACTCATAGAGACATTTACAATGTTTGACACACATAACTTGCTCAGAATGTGATTTCATCAGTATGCAAGAAAAAAGATGGAGAGCGTTATTTTTCACCATCAGTTTCTACGTCGGCCACTAGAGGACACTGGTTGCAGGGATTAAAAAAAAAAGAATTATTAAAAAGTATCTGTAGCATTTAATTGCTATCTGTAGTACTAATTTTAAAGTCAGATTGATCTAATTTTATATACGATATGAATTTTGATATTCCACCTGAGAAAGGCAGACTTGATTTACTATGAGTTTTCTGCTAAAATAGGAATACAATTTCCAGCCGGAATGAGACTGTAAGAGGAAGAGTTAAAAAGTAATGGAAACACTCTCTCAAAGAACGTGAGGAAAGAGAAGAAGATTAGGTAATGAAAAACAAGCAGAAACTCACCACAGTTAAGGGGATTAAAGGAAGAGAAGGGAGCAAACCAGACTATGAAGGGGAGAAAATGAAGAGAAAATGGACAATTTTTGTGAAATTAAAGAATTAAAGGAGGTATCTGTTTTGTTTTTGTTTTTTTTTTTTTTTTGAGACAGAGTCTTGCTCTGTTGCCCAGGCTAGAGTGCTATGGCGTCAGTCTAGCTTGCAGCAATCTCAAAGTCCTTGGCTCAAGCGATCCTCCGGCCTCAGCCTCCTGAGTAGCCAACACTACAGGTGCCCACTAACCCATCCTGCTAAATTTTCTATTTTTTAGTAGAAAATGGCATGGGGGAACCTTTGGAGGGAGCGGGTTCTGCCAGCCTCCTGATTTCAGACTTCCAGTCTCCAGAACTGTGAGAAAATAAATTTCTGTTGTTTGAAGCCATCTTGTTTCTGGAAATTTCTTAAGAAAGCCTAGGAAACTAATATAAATGTGTATTAAACTCACTTGGAGGAATTGCTAAAACAGAGATTGCTGGTCCCCCTTTCCCATAGTATCTGATTTGGTATTTCAAATTTGGGGTTGAATTTGCGTTTCTATTTATTTTCATTTCATTTCATTTTATTTTTTGAGACAGAGTCTCACTTTGTTGCCCTTGGTAGACTGCTGTGGAATCACAGCTGGCAGTGACCTCAAACTCTTGGGCTTACGTGATTCTCTTGCCCCAGCTTCCCAAGTAGCTGGGATACAGGTGCCTGCTACAACGCCCGGCTTTTTTTTTTAGAGACGAGGGCTCGCTCTGGCTCAGGCTGGTCTTGAACCTCTGAACTCAGGTGATCTACCTACCTTGGCCTCCCAGAGTGCTAGGAATAGAGGTATGAGCCACCTTGCTCGGTCGAATCCGCATTTCTAGCAAGTTCCAGGTTATGCTGGGGCTGCTGGCCTGGAAACCACACTTTGAGAATCACTATTGCAGACCTATGGTTTTCAAAACTTTACATTAGAATAATTTGGAACCTCTTAAAGAAATCTAGAGATTTTAGCTGGGTACCCTGGCCTGGTGTTTTGGTGAGTGCCTGTAGTCCCAGCTACTCAGGAGGCTGAGATAAGAGGATTGCTTGAACCCAGGAGTTTGAGGCTGCAAAGAGCTAAGCTGGCACCACTATGTTCATGCCTGGGCCATAGAACAAGAACCTGTCTCAAAAAAATACCACAAAAATCAATAACAACAAAAAAAATGAAAAAAGAAATTTCTGAAAATTTGGAAAAAAATGGTGTACAGAGAATTTATCTTCTAAAAAAAGACTCCTTAACTGTCTTTCCCAACCAACTCCCTCTACAAGACTCTTCTTTTTCATTCATGAGTACAGAGAATCTTTATTATATTTTAGTCAATGTGCAAACCATATATAGAGACTTTCAAATATGGTTGCCTACTGCTTATATAAACTTGTTCAGTTTGCAATGTGAAAATTTGGTATGGTGGGTTGTGATGAAACATTTCTTTCTTTCTTTTTTTTTCTTTTTAGTACCATCAGATCTGCTGGAGGGATGAGACATTTTGTAACTTTCCCACTAAAATTAATAAAAAATTTTAATTTACTAGGCTGGGCGCTGTGGCTCACACCTATAATCCTAGCACTCTGGGAGGCTGAGGCAGGTGGATTGCCTGAGCTCACAGGTTGGAGATCAGCTTGAGCCAGAGCAAGACCTTGCCTCTAAAAATAGCTGGGGGTGGCACCTGTGGCTCAGTGGGTAGGGCCCTGGCCCCAAATACTGAGGGTGGTGGGTTCAAACCCAGCCCCAGGACAAACTGCAACAAAAATTAGCCAGGTGTTGTGGCGGGTGCCTGTAGTCCCAGTACTCGGGAGGCTGAGGCAAGAGAATCGCCTAAGCCCAGGATTTGGAGGCTGCTGTGAGCAGTGTGACATCACGGCACTCTACTGAGGGTTATAAAGTGAGACTCTGTCTCTACAGAAAAAAAAAAACAAAAAACAAAGCCAGGCATTGTGGTGAGTACTTATAGTCCTAGCTACTTGGAAGGGCTGAGGCAAGAGGATAGCTTGAGCCCAAGAGTTTGAGGTTGCTGTGAGCTATGACACCAGAGCTCTCTATCAAGGGCAACAAAGTGAGACGCTGTCTCAAAAAAAAAAAAAGATTAATTTACTGTTTTTTCTCATGTAGCAAGGTTTTTCAGAATTGAATAATGCTGTCAAGCATAGGATAAGTGAACTATTAAGTTAAATAAAGCACCTTGCAACCTACAGGTAGGAAAAGATAGGCATAACTGATATATATATATATACACATGTATAAGAAGATAATAAATTGAAAAGGTAAGTACCAAGATTGTCACCAGTGGTTGTGTTATTAGATGATAGGTGATTTAAATTAAATCAGATTAAAATTATATCTGATTGCTTTTCCCTCCTTCCTTCTTTTTTTCTACTTTCTTTCTCTCTTTTATGTGCTTAAGTGGCAAGATGATACTTTGAGATATAACTATAATTTCCCCCCATAGGGTTTTGACCTCTGTGTCAGTCTAAGGTAATATGAAATTCACCTTTATACTATAAAAACAGGTTGACATGGAGTAGACTGCAGGTAAGAGAAAGGTGAGTTCTTAACTTTTGTGTTTTTGGAATTAAGACCTGGTAAAGACACACACTTTAACTACTAACTGGTAAGACACACATTTCAACTACATAAGCAGTTAGAGTCGGTTCTCCTGCATAGAAGACCTGATAATATCTGCCTGGACTTGGGAGCAGCAGATCATTACAGGGAAAGTGGGAAAGTTATGGGTCTTGGATGGGTTAAAGGCTGGGATAGGGAGGGAAAAGAGAGTGATAGACTCCTCCAATACATTTGGGGATTTGAAAGTGTTACCGGATGAAGAGGGTCTGGCCACCTGTCATTGTCAGCCAACATGCAGAGATGGGACAGGTTCAGTAAACTTTGTCAGAAGGCCAGGATTCTGAAGAATAATGAGAGTAGCCTCTCCAAGACTGTTAGGATCTTCCATTTCCAACATTACAGTTTTATACATCGAAGTTCAAAGTGAAGACCATTACCTTAAACAATAATCAGCAGAACCCATGACCCATAGTAAACAATAATCAGTATGACTCATGACCCAAAATAACTTTTCAATTCAAAAGTTAATCTCCTAAACCAATCCACCTAAACTACTCAACATAGGCATCTTTAGGGTGGGAGCTAAATTTACTAAACAGTAAGAATGGGAGACGTGTGTGTGTGTGTGTGTGTGTGTGTGTGTGTAGGTCAGGCAGGACCTAAACAGACCAGACCAGCTGTGTCAGGTCAGCCCTCGCCTGACAGACCCCATCCTATTCTCACTGTGTGTGCTTTCAGGAGCAGGAAAGGAATTTTTGCAAAGGAATTAAAACTCACAGGCCTACAGGGACATCTCACAGACATACCGGTTAGGATCTTGCCAGCTATTGATTTAGGGCTCTTCATATTTGGATGACCATCGAGGGAGAGGAAAGTAGAAGGGCAGGGAGAAAGACAGAGTTAGCACCTCCCAGACTCTCAGGTTCTTCTATCTCAACAGTAGACCAGTAAAGTTCTGGGTCAATATGGGTCGTTTGATTATAATAATGCATAGCATATTATTATCCCCAAATCACAATACTGACAACCTACATTACATTACACAGAGGCAAATTCTCGGAATTTGCTTGTGTCAGAATATGTTGAGAGTTGCTCTCAAGCCACTTTACAAATAAACCAAAGTAACAGTTTGGAAAGCTTAGAGATTCATGAAGCTTCATTTCTATTAAAACCTAATCTGAACAAAATATACCAATCTAGTTGCATATGAGGTTGTAATGTGGCTTCATTTCTAACCTGCCAAATAGCCTAATTTAAAAAAATAGCATTGCACAAATAAAGTATCTCTTTATGCCTTCTAGTAATGAATTCCGTCTCACTATTTACATCTATTTAAAAAAAATTACAGCTCAATAGTAAAGGAAATAAGCAAGTTTACCTTGACCTCATTTCTCCTGCTGTTTTACTCCCATTTCTCTCTGAGTTTATTCTGTCAGTTCAGCCCTTTACTCTGCACCTGGGGCTTCCCTTTCCGCTCCACTGAACGTCCCCTTTTCCGAGTTGCCAGCGTCCTCTGCACAGCTGAACCAACATATCCTTTCTCTGTTTGTACCTGACTTAATTTCCCATTAACAGCCAACACCATTGTTCACGTGCTCATTCTTTTTTTTTTTTGTTTTCTTTTTGTTGGAGACAGTCTTACTCTGTAGTGTCATGGCCACAGCCTAGCTCACAGCAACCTCAAACTCCAGTTTTTGCTTTGGGTTTAAATCTGCTCTTTCTATATGAGAGCTTATTTATTTATTTTTTGAGAAAGGTTCTCAACTCTGTTGCCCTGGGTAGAGTGCCCTGGAGGCATAGCTCACAGTAACCTCAAACTCCTGGTGAAGGATTGATGGAGGAAGGCAAAGTAGAACCACATGTCCAGAGATCAGACAGACAGAGAGGAGGCCGGAAAGGGGAGGTGTCCTACCTCTCTGGGGAACTAATAGGGTGAGAACCCCTCCTCCCCACCACACACCATGGAGGATGTTAGTTTATGAGGAATCTACTGTTGTGATCCAGCTACCTCCCTTTAGGCCCCACCTCTCACCACCACCACACTGGGGGTTACTTTCAACATAAAGTTTGGACGGGAAAAACATCCTAACTATAGCACCCACCACCCACCTTGTACTCACAGCTCTAGACTTAAAAAAATCCAGTTTCTGGCCAGGTCTGATAGCTCACACCTATGATCCTAGCACTCTGGGAGGCCAAGGTGGGAAGATTCCTTGAGCTCAGGAGTTTGAGGGCAGCCTGAGCAAAAGCAAAATCCTGGCTCTACTAAAAAAAGAAAAAGATATCAGCTGGGCACTATGGTGGGCACCTGTAGATGCAGTGACTTAGGAGCCTGAGGCAGGAGGATTGCTTGATCCCAAAAGTTTGAGGTTGCTGTGAACTAGGTGATACCCCTGCAGCCTAGCCTGGGCAACAGAGTGAGACCCGATCTCAAAAGAAAAAAGAAAAAAATTCAATTTCTCCTAGAGACTAAACTCCCCCTCCTACCCTGCCACAGGCCTGTAATAACCTACTGTTCTTTCTACTGGAGCAGCACTTGTTTTCTACTTTTCCTTTCTCCCTTTTCCCTTCTTTCCTCCTCCCCAGCAACTCTAGCATCTGGCTAAGGTTCCCTCATCTCTCAGGTCACAGCATCAACACCACTTCATCTGGAAAGCTTTTCCTACCCTCTAAGGCTGGGCCAGTGTCTTCCTCTATGGGCTGCTTTACTTTACCTGTCATTCATTCCTGTGTTCCCAGGGTCTAGCACAGAGCCTGGCACACAGGGAACTTCTACCAGTCACCTTGTTCACAATGAATGAATACGTCTTACCTACCCCTAAAGCCAGTTAATCAGGCAGTGAAGCCATTGTGTTCTAGGAACAGTTTTCTCCACTGCTCAGGAAGGAGTGAACCACACCTACACTGCAGCCATGTGCTATCTTAGAGGAGGTGGTGGGCAATGTCGTAAAGCAGGCAGAGCTCCCTGGGCTGGGAGGTAATGGCCGCAGATGCAGGCAGGTCAGGCCAGGCACCGTGTAGGAGGCATTTGGTCTTCCTGTCCCCTCATTTGCTGCCAGGCCCTCATGAGCGCTTTCTGTCTCCCCATGAATGAACTGCTGCAAACCTGAGTGATATTGATAAACCTGAGTCATATGCATAAATTAGTAAGAAAATGAGAGTACTAGCTTTGGTGGCACATGTACCCAAACTGGAACAATGTAGAGATGATACGGAGGGGATTAGTTAGCATGGCCCTGCACAAGGATGACATGCAAATTCGTGAGTGTGAAAATAAAGAAGGAAAAAAAAGAGAAATCTATTTCTTATTCTCAAACTAAACTAAATGTTGTTGTAAAACAAGTGATATAAATCCTGGTTATTTGTTGATTTTAGGGAAGAAAAGATTTCATAGTTGTTACTGACTAAATACTGCTCCTTCCTGAGCCTTGATTCAAAACATTGAGGTTTTTCCAAGGACTTTCCTATTAGCAACAGCGGACATGGAGATACCAGTATCTTCCGCACAGCAGGACCTGGAGAGCCCATGTCCCAGCCTCACCAGCGGTGCCCATGCCACGGTGCCTGCCCATCACTTACTCTGTTGTCCCAGCCACCCATGTGGCTCAGTGAGGCCGGCACTGCTGCCTCCACCATCGCTATGTGGGTTGGCTGAGCAGCCACCTGGGACTGCCCTCCCTGTTCCAGAACCTTTCATGTCTTTTGTGGCTTAGATGTGGGAATAGCTTGAGTGAGAGATCATGAGTGAGAGATCCCTGTTAACCAGCTGAACTATCAGCAGCCAGAGGCAACGGATTCCAGTGGGGAGGAGGGCTTGATGCCCTGGCATTCTTCTGCTCAAGAACATTGTTTCCTTCCAGTAGGAAATACATAAGGGAGGGTCCCTTCGGCTGACATGCAGAGCCCTCAGTGGTGTGTTCCAGTCTGCCTCACTCCCCCGTGTCCCTCTGCTTTTGTAAATGTGCCCTGGGTTACAGACAAATGGGAGCATGGCTGTGTGCCTGAGCACACACACCTGCATACCCCGCTGGCTCCCACCTCCCTTCTCCTTCAGTGTGTGGAGTCTGAACTGCTCTCCCTCTTCCTCCCCCCAGTGCTACCTGTTAACCTTTGTCCCTCCTTCCAGGTTTAGCTGGTGTGCCACCACCTCCTCTGCAGGGATTCCTCCAACCAGATGGTAATCTTTGACTCACATTTAGTCCTTCTCTTATGGCACTGATTCTTCTAGACTATATATATATATATTTTTTTTTTTTTTTTTTTTTTTTTTTGAGACAGAGCCTCAAGCTGTCACTCTACCCTGGGTAGAGTGCCATGGTATCACAGCTCACAGCAACCTCCAACTCCTGGGCTCAAGCGAGTCTCCTGCCTCTACCTCCCAAGTAGCTGGGACCACAGGCGCCCACCACAACACCCGGCCATTTTTTGCTTGCAGCCATCATTGTTGTTTTGGTGGGCCTGGGCTGGATTCGAACGCATCACCTTGGGTGTATGTGGCTGGCGCCTTAGCTACTTGAGTCACAGGCGCCGAGCCGAGTGCTGTGGTTTCAAGCTCACAGCAACCTCAAACTCTTGGGCTTAAGCGTTTCTCTTGCCTCAGCCTCCCATGTAGCTGGGACTACAGGTGTCCGCCATAAATTATCATCTGCATACTTGCATTTAAAAATACTATTCATTTCTCTAAACTGATGATCCCAGATGGAAATAGGTTTTGCGTTTCCTTTTTGTCCCCTTTAGATATTAGCCCATGACAATGGAATTGTTTGGTCAGTGAAAAAAGAAATAAGAAAAGAAAAGAAGAGGGAGGAGGAGAAGAAGAAGAATCAGAAATAGATACTAGCCTAGAGTTTTTCACATAACAAATATATAATCCCTTTTGGGTGGGATTTGGAATTATTTTTCTGTGATATGTAAAAGTGTTGAACTAACGTGAAAAAAGGATACCGGTTTCTGTATTTCTCTAAGGTTTAGATTCCTCCTCTGTTGAAATGCCAGTGATAGTGGAACATGCCTCAAAAGTTTGTTGTGTGGATTAAGGGAGACCGTGTATTACCAAGCACAGAGTCTGCTGTGCGGTGATGGTCAGTGCGTGGCAGTTACTATTACCTTGCTTCACAGAAAGATCTTTCTAATAGAGCTAAGTAGGGATCTGCCACATGGACCTTCCTTCTTTGACTGGGAGTATTTGATTCTTCTTTCATTCAAATGACATTTATGGATGTTATTATTTGCTAGGTCTGTGTTAGGGGCTAAAAATCCTATGGTTAGAAGAAATCCTATGGTTAGAAATACCAGGTAAGCGTCCTGCATACATAGAGCTCAGAGTCTAGAGTAGAGTTGTATATTTACCCAGAAATTATGCAAGGAGGTTTACAGGATTCTGCAAGAGCCTGGTTCACCAAGCCTAGACCCAGAGAGAAAAGGGCAGGAAGCTGCCCCTAAAGCAGCGGTTCTCAACCTGTGGGTGGCGACCTACAGGAACTGTATTAAAGGGCCACAGCATTAGGAAGGTTGAGAACCACTGCCCTAAAGTGTTCAAATGCAGCTGGCCAACCACCTGGAGAAAGTCGTCTCAGGTCTGGGACTAGGGTGAGCAGGCGCTTGCCTCAGGCACAAAATTTGAGGGGACACAAACAGATTCTGTCATCAAGATAAACAGTGTAAGTGTGTGTGTGTGTGTGTGTGTGTGTATTTTGAGACAGCCTTTGTCTGCCACCTGAGCTAGAGTGCCTTGGCCTCAGCTCACAGCAACTTCAAACTTCTGGGTTCAAATGATTCTCCTACATCTGCTTAGCTCACAGCAACTTCAAACTCCTGGGTTCGAATGATTCTCCTACCTCAGCCTGGGACTACAGGCACCTGACATAACCCTGGGCTAATTTTTCTATTTTTAGTAGAGATGGGGTCTTATGCTTGCTCAGGTTGGTCTTGAACTCCTGAGCTCAAGTCATTCCCCCACCTTGGTCTCCTAGGATGCTAGGCTTACAGGTGTGAGCCACCGAACCCAGCCAAGATAAACAGTATTTTAATGCAATATTTAAAAAAATCAAAATTAATATAAAAGTCCATGATGAACAAAATATTACAATTTTGAATAAAGATAGGATCAGTAACAATGCTGTGTTGAGTCATACTGGAGCCTTAGGCAAAAGGAAAAAAATCAATTACTGATTCTTAGTTTTCTTTTTTTACTGAATGCAAAAGTCCAGCCATTAATAACAAACTGATTCTTAGTTTTACTCCTGGATTTGACTAAATAAGAATAACTTTATAAGTCCCTTCTAGCCACAGATTCTGGAAGATTATGTACATTCATATGGGAACTTCTAATTCTGCCCAGCAGAGGGCAGTGATACATAAGTAAACAGTTGGAAGATTTGCCATCATCTTTGTCAATTACCATTTCCATCATCATCATCAAATTTTGGGGGAGAATACCTTAAAGGTTAAAAGTTTCTGCAATAGAAATAGGGTGTCCTGTGGGAACTTTAGATGACTCTGATGTTGGAGGACCAGCAAACTCTTACAAGCTGCCTTACGACAAGCTTTCTTTTTAGCAGATATATTAATTATTTTTGCTGATTTGATTTGAAACGTAGCCAAATCTAGGACTTACAAGCTATGAAGCCATGCGGTAATGAGCATTCTGTAATCTTTTTCTTTCTGGCCAATTTTTGGAAGCAGAAATCAGTAAGGGGCTGATTTTTCTCTTTTTTCTTGCCCTTTCTTTCAATATTAAAATCTGAGACTTGGAGAGGGAAAGTGGAAAGGGAGACCCACTCATTTGTAAGATAAGGAAGCTGATGCAAGAGAGGTTGGCTTATTTATTTTTTAATTAACCTGTTCTTTCATTCATTATCTCATTTACTCAAGGGTTTCACAGGCGTTTATTGTCCATCCATGACAAGTACTGTGGTGACACAAATGGACACAGAGACTGACATAAATCACAGTGTTCATCTTTTAGGAACAAGTGCTCCAGAGTAGGAAACAGTGGTAGAAATAGATATTTATGGTACTTAGGCTAAGTTTGTATGCAGAGATACATTAAAGCATTCTGGGAATTCAGTTAAACAGCAGCTAACAAGTCTTCATCTGTTTTCTGTTAAGAATATTTGGAGAATCTAAGATATGAGGCAGGCGTTCTCCAACTACAGCCCGTGGGCCACATGCAGCCCACCAAGGACATTTATCTGGCCTGCAGGGTGTTTTTGCCGCTGCCTGTCCTGCTTAGCAGCTGACTCATCTGGGGCCTGCAGTCTGGCCCTCCAACAGTCTGAGGGACAGTGAACTGGCCCCCTGTTTAAAAAGTTTGAGGACCCCTGATGAGGTTTAGTATTTTGCTTTTAGTTGACTATGACTTTGGCACAAAGAACACCTCTAGCTGACCTTAATGTATTTTACACATGCTAGTCCAATGGCAACATCTATCACGTGATGGCCATCTGAGAACCAGGACAGAAAGACCAGTCTCCAGAGAAATCATCTAAGCTTGTAGTTTTCAAACTGTGCCCTGGGGAACTCTAGGGCCATGTTTCTCCCCTGTGGTATGTATCACCTGTGTCAGATACTTTGGGGTACACTTGTTAAAAATTCCCATTTCCTTCTGGGTCAGTTTCAGGTGATCCTTACGCATTCAGAAGGGCCCCAGGGACTCTCCCCCCTTGCCTCTGCTGGCTCATAGATACTCTTCAGCCACAGTACCTCTGCTTCTTTTTTTTTTTTTTTATTCCAGAATCTTTATTAAGGTAGCGTGATAGTCCTGGGCCACCAGCCTAAACCTTGTGGCCTTAGGAAAGACCTGTGTCAATAGGACTTGCCTCCCTCTCCAGCTGGGCCTGGCCAGCTCTAGGGCATCCCTGCATCATCCTGCCTGGAGGATGGAGCAGAGGGCCAAAGGGAGAGAAGGGCATGACCCAATTCCAGGCTGTAGCAGCTCCTTGGCCACAAAGATTCTTTAGCCAGTTGCAGAGGGGAGGGAAACAGCAACCACCAGGGTTACCACCATTTGTGGGATAGACAGGTCCCACTACATACTCTTACAGTT
>CAUYQV010165482.1:0-12900 GCA_963574575.1 Galagoides demidoff | reverse complement strand
CTCAAGCTGTCACCCGGGGTATAGTGCTGTGGCATCAAAGCTCACAGCAGCCTCCAATTCTTGGGCTTAAGTGATTCTCTTGCCTCAGCTTCCCAAGTAGCTGGGACTACAGGTGCCCACCACAATGCCTGGCTATTTTTTTTTTTTTTTTAGAGAAAAAGTCTCACTTTACCGCCCTTAGTAGAATGCCTTGGCACCACAGTTCATAGCAACCTCCAACTCCCGGGCTTAGGGAATTTTCTTGCCTCAGCCTCCTGAGTAGCTGGGACTACAGGCACCACCACGACACCCGGCTACATTTTTTTGTTGCAGATTGCTGGGGCCGGGTTTGAACCTGCCACCCTCCATATATGGGGCCAGCGCCCTACTCACTGAGCCACAGGCACCGTCCTGCTACTTTTTAAAGACAAGGTCTCGCTCTGGCTCAGGCTGGTCTTGAACCTGTGATCTCAGGCAATCCACTCGCTTCGGCCTCCCAGAGTGTTGGGAGTACAGGCGTGAGCCACCAGTCCTATCTCATATTTCTTAACATGCCTATGCTGCTACTTTCAGTTTTATTTTTTTTTAAGCGATAGGATAGAATTTATTGACAGGGAGAAAGACTTAATAAGCATGATAAGCAAAAGTAGGCTAAGCAAAAGTGGGCGAAGCAAAAGGAGGTAGAGCAGAACCTCCAGCAGCGGAGGGGGAATCCAAGTGGGAAGCCCCGCTATTTTCAGTTTTAGATAGTATTTTTTGACATACACTCTTTCCTCTTTGAGACACTGACCCTTACAGCCCTCTGTTCTCCAAACTGCACTCTAGGATGCTCTCTAGGCCTGCTTACAAATTCCATTCCTGTCTGAAAGGCCAATAGTCCTCTTACTTAATTTTTCTTCCTGGACGTGAATACATTTCTCCCCAGAGATCAGTGACAGGCCATAATCTTAATTATCTCCTATAATGCCTAAGATAGGGCACGGATTTCCCCAGTGGGATCCCTGCAGCCCCACTAGTGCAAGGCTGACTTGCTTACCCATAGAGAAATAAAGGGCATCTTCTGCTGCAGGCCAACGTCTGTACCGCGGAGAGGGGGCTGTTTCCACCCCCACTGCAGTGCCCAGAAGGAGCACTTACGTCCACTGTGAGGCCAGGCAGAGGCTGGCGCTGCAGGAAGAGGCGACACATCCACTGCTCCGCCCAGAGACGTGGAGACGCTGGACAGCGTGTGAGAGCGGTCAGGGTCCTGCCGGGGGCTCGCTCGGCGGTTCCCATAGCAACAGCGCGGGCCCTAGCCACTGCGCGTGCGCCGCTCCTCCCCCCGCCCCAGGCTCGGCGATGAGGGGCGGGGCGGCGCGGACCGCTGGGCCTGCAGCCACACGCCGCGCCGGAACTTCTGCTACCCAGGGCTGCAGGTAGCCGGGGAACCGCGGGAGCGCCTGCGTGCGCGCACCGTGCCCTCGGCCCCAGTCACTAAGACTGTAGCACTGCGCTCTGGGAACGGTGAAGGATTGTGCAGGCTCCTTTCTCCGTCCGCTTCTGGTCCCCGCGCGCCCTTCTTGGGCGTCCGCCCTTCAGCGTCCTGGCTGCTTGGCCCGTGGCTGTCCGGGCGGTAGCCTGGCTGCTTCTATGGGCGGCGACTGGGCGCACCGGCTGGCCAGCCATGGCCTTCACCGCTGCCCCCTCTGACCCTGGTAAAGAGAGGGGCGGGGCTGCGCGAGTGCAGGCGGGGTTTGGGGGCCCCGGGGTGGGGAGCAGTCCGGACTCGCGGGTCCTCTCGTTCTGAGATTTACGGAAGTTCTTCCGGTCCCCAGTGTGGGACGCTTGGAAGGGTAGGGTTCGCTAGAGGAGAAGAAAAATAAAGGCCGAGTACCTTCCTCTCACCTCCCCACTCCCCTTCCGTGCTCTGAGCTTTGTGTCGGTCTCTGGAGAGTCGGACTTTGTTGTTCCGAAGCGAGACTGGCCGCGCTGTTATTAAAGTACTGAAAAGGAAGTACAGCCGGGAGATGTCTTGGGATGATCTTGGAATGCATGAAGCTTCTGACCACCAAGAGGCCAGTAAGGCCTTAGCGTTCTGGGAGGTGTGAGAATCCCAAAACTGAATATAGAGACTCGGGAAACGACCAGTATTATCAATGCATTTGATAATAGACCAGTTTTTTTTTTTTTTTAATGACTCGGAGCTGGGCAGTCAAGTTGATTTATTTCTTTGAGTCCTGAGTCCCTGGGCCAGAGTGCTGTGCTAAGTCCTGGGGATCCAGCTCAGAACTAAACACGACCCCTGGACTTTTAGTGTAGTGACAGAGATGAATATGTACAGGAATAATTACAATGATGTGATAACGTTTGATAGGGAAAAGAAAGTCAGTACATACCCAGTGAGTTTCTCCAACTGTAAAGTGAGGTTGTTAGACCAGTATCTTCAATTAGTGCAGTACTGTTCTTGTGTTTATACATCTGGTTTCCAAATTCATTTGAAGAAAGGATTATAAGGCCAAAAAGAATTTTTAAGTAACTGGATGAAGTTGGTGATCTCTAAAGAGTCTTTCGGCATTGACATTTTTATTATTATAAAAGGGTCAATATCCAGAGCCAGTTCAGACCACTACAACTGAAGAAAGAAATTTTCTTTGAGACAGGGCTTGCTCCGCTGTCTGGGCTAGAGTGCGGTGGTGTCATCATAGCTCGCTGCAATCTCCAACTCCTGGGCTCAAGCAACTCTGCCTGGACCTCCCAAAGTGCTAGGACTACAGGCTTGAGACACTGTGCTGGCCAAATAAAGTAGTACTATTAGAAATAAAGGTGAATTTAGATACAGCATACTCATGTTAAAAATGGTGCTTTTGACTTAAAAATGATAACTAATCCACAGTAGAATTTAGGCCTTTTTTACTTTGTTGTGTTATCAAATATTTTTCATTTTTTTCTGACTATATTTTTGCACCTATTAGCCATCCCCACTTTATCCCCTCATCACTACTGTACCGTCTAGCCTCTGGTAACTCTATCATTGTACTCCCTGTCCCTGTGAGATCAACTGTTTTTCTGGGTTTTTTTGAGACAGAGCCTCAAGCTGTCCCCCTGGGTAGAGTGCTGTGGCATCACAGCTCATGGCAACCTCCAACTCTTGGACCCAAGTGAGTCTCCTGCCTCAGCCTCCCAAGTAGCTGGGACCACAGGCGCCTGCCACAACACCCAGCTGGTTTTTGGTTGCAGCCGTCATTGTTGTTTGGCGGGCCTGGGCTGGATTTGAACCCACCACCTTAGGTGTATGTGGCTGGCGCCTTAGCCACTTGAGCCACAGATGCCGAGCCAGATCAACTGTTGTTAATATTTAGTTCCCACATGTAATTGAGAAACAAGTGAGATTTGTTATCCTATTTTTGTCTTCTTTCTTTTTTTTTTTTTTTGTTGAGACAGAGTCTCACTATGTCACCCTTGGTAGAGTGCTGTGACATCACAGCTCACAGCAACCTCCAACTCTTGGGCTTAAACGATTCTCTTGCTTCAGCCTCCCAAGTAGCTGGGACTACAGGTGTCTGCCACAGTGCCCTGCTATTTATTTTTTGGTTGTAGTTGTCATTGTTTGGCAGGCCCAGGCTGGATTCCAACCTGCCAGCTCTGGTGTATGTGGCTGGTGCCTTAGCTGCTGAGCCACAGGCACCGAGCCAGCTTCTTTCTTCCTTTTTTTTGAGACAGTCTCACTTTGCCATCATTGGTAGAGTGTGGTGGCGTCATAAATTACAGCAACCTTAAACTCCTGGGCTTAAGCAATTCTGTAGCCTCAGCTTCCCAAGTAGCTGCCACAACGCCCGGCTATCTTTAGAGATGAGGTCTGCTCTGGCTCAGGCTGGTCTTGAATATGTGAGCTCAGGCAGTCTACCTACATCAGCCTCCCAAGTGCTGGGATTACAGGCATGAACCATGGTGCCTGGCCCTCAGCTTATTTCATTTAACGGAGTGTTCTCTGGTTCTATCTATGGTGTTGCAAATGGCAGAATTTCATTCCTTTTGTGGCTCTCTAGTACTCCATCATGTATTTGTGCTACAATTTCTTTAATTGTTAATGGACACAAAGGTTGATTCGAAAATCTTGGATATTGTGAATAGTGCTGCAATAAACATGGGAGTGCAGGTATCTTTTCGATAAACTAATCTCCCCTCCTTTGGATATATACCCAGCAATGGATTTCTGGGGCATATAGTAGTCTAGTTTTTTGAGGAATTTCTATACTGTTTTCCATAGACATTGCACTAATTTTATATTCTCACCAACAGTGTGTAAGGGTTCCCCTTGCTCTACATCCTTACAAGCATTCGTTACTGCCTGTCTTTTGATATAAGCCATTTTAACTAAGATGATATGATATCTCATTCTAGTTTTAATTTACATTTCTCTGATGACTAATGATGTTGAGACTATTCATTTGATTTTTTCTTAAAATTTAATTTACATTAAATTAGATATTAGCCCTTACTTTCCCCTCTGCCCCCATTAAAATTAAACATGAAGAAAAATCTGGATTTCTACAAAACATACATAACATATATACTTATTTGGGGGAAATACATGTGTCTTCACATACGATTTCTTCAAATAGCTGGATTAGATAGAAGTGTCTTAGGCTTTAAAAGTTGGGCAAACCTTGCTTCAAATCACTTCTATGATCCTGATCCTAATCAGGATCACTAATCCTAGTGCATACTGAGTTTTCACCCATATACAAATGGCAGTAATTCTTCCTATCTTGCTGGACTGTGAAAGTTAAAACACAAGTGATAGCCCCAAGTGGAGGATCTGGTATATAGATATTATTTAACAAATGTTATTTTTTCCATTCTTTTTTCCTTCTGTCAAATAGTTTCATCTTCATATTTGTCTTAATGCATCTTTTTAGGAATACAGCTAATTGATTCAGCAGTATTCAGTATTATATGGATTTCAGTTTGTTTTAATGTTCTTCCCATAGACTTACAGCTTTTGGAATGGGGCAAAGTTCCATAGCAAGGTGCCTGGCATAGTTGGTGGGCAGTAGTAACTGAATTTTAAGTTTTATGATGCTTACATTGAGTAAGATTTTTGATATCTGAATTCTGCATGGAGTCAGTTTAGTGAGATTTTCAGTTACTCTACATTTATCAAGGAACCCTTCAAACTTACAAGTGACTGTAGTTAAAAAAAAAATCTCTTCAAACACCTCCACAAAGTGTAAATATGCCATCTTCCCAATTTTGCAGGCATGGATGTTAGAATACAGAAATTGCTGGTGTGCATCTGATACACAGTTTCAGTGAGCTATAAATAACATACTGGCTGGGTGCTGTGGCTCAGACCTATCATCCTAGTACTCTAGGAGGTGGAGGTGAGAAGATCCCTTGAGCTCAAGAGTTCAAGATGAGCCTGAGCAAGAGTACGACCCTGTCTCTACTGAAAATAGACAAAATAACTGGATGTTGTGGTGGGCTCCTGTAGTCCAGCTACTTGGGAGTCTGAGGCAGGAGGATCACTTGAACTAGGAGTTTGAGGCTGCTGGGAGGGAGGCTGATGCCATGGAACTCTAGCCTGGCCAACAGTGAGACTCTGTCTCAAAAAAGGAAAAATCAGAACAAAAAAAAAAAACCCTGTGATTTCCTAGCTCTTGAATCATTCTGTTCCTTTTTGGTGTCCTGGATATCTCTTATCACCTGAATGAAGTAATATTATTAACAAACATTTGTTATTAAGTAGACCACTTACTGTGTGCTTTTGCATATATTAACCAGCAGAGAGATAACTTATCTTACAGCCACCAAGCTATTAAGTGACAGACTATGGTTTGAAATTAGTCTAACTCCAAACTCAATGTTCTTAACCACTGTGCTATGCTAGAAATACACATATATTTTTTTTGGGGGGGGGGCACAGAGTCTTGCACTGTTGCCAGGCTAGAGTGAGAGCAACTTCAATCTCTTGGGCCCAGGCGATCCTCTTACCTCAGCCTTTGGAATAGCTGGGACTACAGGCACCCACTACAATGTCCGGATAGTTTTTTTAGTAGAGATAGGTACTTAGCTAGTCTTGAACTGCACTTAAGCAGTTCACCCATCTTGGCCTCTCAGAGTACTTGGATTACCTAACGTGAGCCACCCACTGGAGCCATGCCTGATGGAAATAGATTTATATGTAGGCCAAATTGCTTACTTTTTTTTCCCTTTGAGACAGAGTCTCACTCTGTCACTCTGGTTAGAGTGCCATGGCCTCATAGCTAACAGCAACCTTAAACTCTTGGGCTTCAGCAATCCTCTTGCCTCAGCCTCACAACTAAATGGGACTACAGACATGTGCCTCTATGCCCGGCTAGGTTTTGTTTTGTTTTCTATTTTTAGTAGTGATGGGGGTCTCACTCTTGCTCAGGTTGGTCTCGAACTCCTGAGCTCAGACAGTCCACCTGCTTTGGCCTCCTAGAGAGCTAGGATTACAGGCATGAGCACCTGGCCTAAATTGCTTACTGTTTAAAAACTTTTTAAGTTGGTTAGAGTTTCCAGCCAAGTAAAGCCAATCAAAATAATTCTTTTTGGGTGGTACCTATGGCTCAAAGGAATAGGGCACCAACTACATATGCCGGAGGTGGTGGGTTCAAACCCAGCCCCGGCCAAAAATAAATAATAATAATGCTTTTCTAATTATTTAAATATTCTTTTATTGGGTACTTAAAAAAAATCTTTTGTTTCTTATAGGCATGAGAGCCACTTGTTCTGAAATTATTTTGAGGCAAGAAGTTTTGAAAGATGGTTTCCACAGGTAAGTTGGCCATTTATTTCTACTTACATTAAAATACTATCTTACTTGAGTTTGATGCTGCAGCAAGTCATAATCTTATCACTGTGCTCTATCTTGGGTGACAAAAAGATAGAGACCCTGTCTCCAAAAAATATAGATAACTGTCTCAAATAATTGGGAGTAAAACATTAATAGTCCAAACAGGTAAACTAAAAAAATCACTTGCCTTCTTAAAGTTTATTAGTGACAGTTTTAGCATTTGTAGTTTACACTTTGAAATAACAATTTAATCACTGAGTGGAGAAAGAAGAAAACAAACATATTGTTTCCATGTATAGTTGTCGCTTGATATCTGAGGGGGATTGGTTCCAGGATCCCCTGAGGATACCAAAATTCTCAGATGCTCAAGTCCCCTATATTAAATGGTATGGTATTTGTATATAACCTACGTACATCCTCTCATATGTGGGATATATTTTGTATCTATAGCTAGCATCTATATGTACAGTATTCCATTTAATCTTCACAATGGCTGTGAGATGGATGATAGCTTTATTATTTTTCTGATGCAGAAGCTAGGGCTCAGAGAATTTAAATAATTTGGAAGAAATTAGGTAATAGAGCACTGACTCAAATTTAGTAGTAACATATAATATTTCAAAGTCATCCTCTCAAGTACTCTGTTATTGTACTCTAAGTCATTGTTTCTTATTTATTAGGCTTAGTTCCAAGTGACCATTTCCAAAAGGAAATGATCTTTTTATGCAGGAGGCTGAGGAAGGAGGATCCCTTGAGCTCAGTAGTTTTACACTATAATAAGCTATGATTACATCACTGTACTCCAGTCGGCATGACAGTGAGATCCCATCTCTTAAAAAAGAGGACAGAACCCACAAGAATAGCTTCAGGAAATAGAAATCCAAGAATTATTTGAAAATGCAAGTAATCCTTTTTAAAATTTATTTATTATTATTTTTTGAGACAGAGTCTCACTTTGTCACCCTTGCTAGAGTGTCGTGGCGTCATAGCTTTCAGCAACCTTACACTCTTAGGCTGAAGTGATTTTCTTGCCTCAGTCTCCCAAGTAGCTGGGACTATAGGCTCCTGCCACAACATCCAGCTATTTTTTAGACATAGGGTCTCGCTCTTGCTCAGGCTGGTCTCGAACCTATGAGCTCAGGTAGTCCACCTGCCTCAGCCTCCTAGAGTACTAGGATTACAGGCGTGAGCCATTGAACCTGGCTTCATTTTTTAAAAAAGGCATTTTAGTTACATTTAGAGCAGATGTAGTCTTGCTGCTAGAGTGGATTAACAGGTTATGGAAAGTAGAGCCGTTTCTTGAGTTACTTATGCTCTGAAAAGGGCCAAGTAAATATTGGTAGTAGGAAACTGAAGTGTAGACTTTGTAAGTTTGGGGTCTTCCCTCTCTGAGGAATTGTATCTCATTGCAATAGGAGAAAGATTGCTAAGCTAATGGTTGCAATCTTTGGATAATCTGAGAGTTAGGGAAAACTATAGAATGTGAGGTTGATGTAGATTCTGAGCAAAATTCTAGACTACATTATTAGAAGGATGGTTCTGGGAACTGGCATCAATTTATACAAACAAGTATTTCCTAAACAGAGCTGCTTGATAGGTGAATGGGGAAATTTCATATTGTTTATTTGCGAACAAGATAAAGAAATGTGGACTGGAAGGTAATATAGGTAACTGACTTCATAAAGATTAACAAATATAACATGTCCTGATTAATGGATTGAATGTCATCTTGTAGGGAGGTCATAAGTGTCTCTGTCTTTTTTTTTTTTTTTTTTTTTTTTTTTTTGAGACAGAGCCTCAAGCTGTCCCCCTGGGTAGAGTGCCATGGCATCACAGCTCACAGCAACCTCCAACTCCTGGGCTCAAGCGAGTCTCCTGCTTCAGCCTCCCAAGTAGCTGGGACCACAGGCGGCCGCCGCAACACCTGGCCATTTTTTGGTTGCAGCCATCATTGTTGTTTGGCGGGCCGGGACTGGGGATTTGAACCCGCCACCCTAGGTGTACGTGGCTGGCGCCTTAGCCGATTGAGCCACAGGCGCCGAGCCAAGGGTCTCTGTCTTTTAAAAGATATATATTTTTTCAGATAATATAAGTTTTACCGTTCATAAATACATGTATAGCATCCAGAGGTATATCCCACCTTATAGAGCTAATGTGAAATAGTAGCTAAAAATGTGGGCTTTAGAGTAAAACTGCCAGAATTTAAATCTTAGTTCTTAGATAAATTACTTAGCCTCTCAGTGCTTTGGTTTTCTTTATAAGTAATGTAGGAATTATAATAGATTGGAAAGGGCCAATTTTATGGATTTTTAAAAAATCATCTTCCTTGAGTTCTGACAAATGTATACACTCACGTAACTACCATCATACAATCAAAAATGGAACATTTCTGTCATCCTAAAAAATATTGACATGCTACTTGCAATTATTCTCCCTCATCATCCTAGATTTGATTTCAGACTCTGTAGATGTTCTAGAATTTTATATGAATGAAATCATACAATATATGCTTTTTAAATCTGGCTTCTTTCAGTGTTGTGTCATTGAGATTCATCTTTGTTTTGTGTTGCAGTAGTTCTTTTTTTTGTCGCTAAGTACTGAAATTTATTTGGAATTGTTTCCACGTTTGGGCTATTGTTATAAAGCAAGCTATGCTGAACATCTCTGTACGAGTCTTTGTGTGGACATATTTCTATTTCCTTTGGGTAGATAGTGATAAATAGAATTGCAGGATATATGATAGATAGGTTGAACCTTTTAAGAAACTGACAGTTTTCCAAAGTGGTTATACTGTTTTAAATTTCTATTGGCAATATGTTAGAGTACTGTTTCTGCCACTTTCTTGACAATCTTGGTATGCAGTCTTTTTAAGTTTAGACATTGTAGTGGCTGTGTCGTGGTATCTCTTAGTAGTTTTAATTCATATTTCTTTGCAGACTGGTAATGAGAGCCTCTTTTCTCCTGCTTATTGGCCATTTGTATATCTTCCTTTGTGAAATGACTGCTTAAAAAAATTTTTTTTTTTTTTTTGCAGTTTTTGGTCAGAGCTGGGTTTGAACCCACCACCTCTGGCATATAGGGCCAGTGCCCTACTCCTTAGAGCCACAGGCACTGCCCCATGACTGCTTAAATTTTTAATACATTTTAGTCTCACTTTGTCACCTTTGGTAGAGTGCTGTGGTGTTATAGCTCATAGCAACCTCAAACTCTTGGGCTCAGGCGATCCTCTTGCCTCAGCCAACTGAGTAGCTGGGACTACAGGTGCCCACCACAACACCCAACTAGTTTTTTCTGCTTTTAGTAGAGATGGGATCTTGCTCTAGCTCAGGCTGGTCTCGAACTCCTGAACTCAAGCAATTCACCCGTCTCAGCTTCCCAGAGTGCTAGAATTATAGGTGCAGGCTACTGTGCCTGGCCCCAGAATTCTTTATATATATATTTTTTTTAATATGAGTCCTTTGGCAGATATATGCATTGGGAATATTTTCTCCCACTCTGTGGTTTGTCATTTCATTTTCTTAATGAAATCTTTCAAAGAATAGAAATTTATAATTTTGTGGGAGTCCTTTTTTATCATTTTTTTCTTTTATGGGTCAATGTTTTTGTGTCTCCTGTAAGAAATCTATGCCTATTCCAAGATCATGAAATTTTCTTTTAGAAGGTTATATGGGATATGTTCGTTTTCAGTTAATTTTATGTATATTTTTAATAAGGATTGAGGTTAATTTTTTTCCATGTGGATGTCCAGTTGATCCAGTATCATTTGTTGAAAGGACTTTTTTTCTCAGCAAATTACCTTGGCTTTCTTGTTGAAAGTTTTTTTACCACATATGTGTGGATCTATTTCTGCTTTCTGCTCAAACTATGGCTCACAGGCCAAATTGTCTTCTATTGTAGAACCTTGTGCTAAATATGATTTTTACATTTTTAAAGGTTAAAAAACAAAAGCAAAGAAAAATATACAATAGAGACCTTATGTGGCTTGCAAAGCCTATCATGGTTACCATCAAGCTCTTGTATAGAAAGTTTGCCAACTCCTGATCTTTACATCCATCCATTGGCCAATAACATTTCTCTGATGGCTAACAATGTTGAGCATCTTTTCATGTCCTTGTTGGCCATTGTGTACCTCTGCTTTCTTGGTAAGTATAGTTTGGGTAGCATATTTTGAAACTAGGAAGCATGGCTCGGCGCCTGTGGCTCAATTGGCTAAGGCGCCAGCCATGTACACCTAAGGTGGCAGGTTCGAATCCCCAGCCCCGCGAAACAACAATGATGGCTGCAACCAAAAAATGGCCGGGTGTTGTGGAGGGCGCCTGTGGTCCCAGCTACTTGGGAGGCGGAGGCAGGAGACTCGCTTGAGCCCAGGAGTTGGAGGTTGCTGTGAGCTGTGATGCCATGGCACTCTACCCAGAGGGATGGCTTGGGGCTCCATCTCAAAAAAACAAACAAACAAACAAAAAAAAACAATTTAAGATGATTATTTTTCAGATTTTTTTTTTTGAGACAGAGTCTCACTTTGTCACCCCTGGTAGAGTGCCGTGGCATCACAGTTCACAGCAAACTCAAACTCCTTGGCTCAGGCTCGGCGCCTGTGGCTCAAGCGGCTAAGGTGCCAGCCACATACACCTAAGGTGGTGGGTTCAAATCCAGCCCGGGCCCACCAAACAACAATAATGGCTGCAACCAAAAAATAGCTGGGCGTTGTAGCGGGCACCTGTAGTCCCAGCTACTTGGGAGGCGGAGGCAGGAGACTCGCTTGAGCCCAGGAGTTGGAGGTTGCTATGAGCTGTGATGCCATGACACTCTACCCAGGGGGATAGTTTGAGGCTCTGTCTCAAAAAAAAAAAAAAAAACACTCCTTGGCTCAGTGATTCTCTTGCCTCAGCCTCTCAAGTAACTGGGACTATAGATGCCCACGACAAGGCCTGACTATTTTTAGAGACAAAGTCTGGCTCTTGCTCAGGCAATCCACATATCTTGCCTCCCAGAGTGCTAGCATTACAGGCATGAGGCACAGCACCTGACTATCTTTCTGATCTTTATATTGATCATAATATCTAATCTCCAAAATATGTAGAGATACACCTAAGATACTGAAGTTCTGAGTAAACTTACAAGGTCCTGGCAGGGTGGCTGAGTTACTAATGCATGAGACACACCAATTAGAGCAGCGGTCTCCAGCGGTCTCCTATGGCACTAGGGATGGGTTTCATGGAAGACAATTTTTCCACAAAAAAAGGGTTAGGTTGGGTAGGGGGATCTGACAGGAGACAGAGCTCAGACAGCGATGCAAGTGATAGGGAGTGAATGTAAATACAAGCCCACTCACAGCTCACTTCCTGCTGTGCAGCCCAGTCTCTAACAGGCCACAGATCAATACCAGTCCACAGCCTGGGGTTTGGGGACCATAGAATTCGATAATATTTGTAAATTTGTGCCCCAGGCCACAGGACAACATTACCATTCCTCGCCATGCTATATATAATATCCTGTCATTACCCACATAATAAGAACATTTGACCCAGCACTCTGGGAGGCTGAGGTAGGGTGGATTAACTGAACTCAGGAGTTGGAGACCAGCCTGAGTAAGAGCAAGACCCCCAACTCCACTAAAAATAGAAAAACTTGGCTCAGTGCCTGTGGCTCAAGTAGCTAAGGCGCCAGCCACATACACCTAAGGTGGCGGGTTCGAATCCAGCAGGGGCCTGCCAAACAACAATCATGGCTACAACCATAAAATAGCCGGATGTTGTGGTGGGCGCTTGTGGTCTGAGCTACTTGGGAGACTGAGGCAGGGACTCGCTTGAGCCCAGGAGTTGGAGGTTGCTGTGAGCTATGATGCCATCGCACTCTACCTAGGGGAATAGCCTGAGGCTCTGTCTCAAAAAAAAAGAAAATTAATTGGCTCGGCGCCTGTGGCTCAATCGGCTAAGGCGCCAGCCAAGTATACCTAAGGTGGCGGGTTCGAATCCCGAGCCGGGCCTGCCAAACAACAATGATGGCTGCAACCAAAAAATGGCCGGGTGTTGTGGCGGGCGCCTGTGGTCCCAGCTACTTGGGAGGTGGAGGCAGGAGACTCGCTTGAGCCCAGGAGTTGGAGGTTGCTATGAGCTGTGATG
>CAUYQV010165481.1:0-52024 GCA_963574575.1 Galagoides demidoff | reverse complement strand
GGCGTTGTGGTGGGCGCCTGTGGTCCCAGCTACTTGGGAGGCGGAGGCAGGAGACTCGCTTGAGCCCAGGAGTTGGAGGTTGCTATGAGCTGTGAAGCCATGGCACTCTACCCAGGGGGATAGCTTGAGGCTCCGTCTCAAAAAAAAAAAAAGAAAAAAAGAACAGGTTTAGCTAAGAAATACAAATTATCTGTGTAATAACTGATAGTTGGATATATAAACTACTCATTATTAAATTATTTACCTTTTGAAAATGTTTTTCTGAAGCAATAGATGACAGCTTTTTACAAGCCCAGATAGTTCCTTTCAGGATTATTGCACCATTTTATTTTCTGCATCTGCATTGCTTCTCTCAGGTACTTCCTTTCCCTTGCCATCTTGTGACTTGTTCTGTTTACTTTCATATCATGGAGTGTTATGTAAATATCCATAGAGTGAGCTCTTTTTAAATTAAAAAAAAGTCAATTCTTATGGGTATATGATAGTTGTATATCTTTATAGGCAATGTGATGTTTTGACATAGGTGTATGATGTGAATTAATTGCATCAGGTAATTGGGGACCCCATTGTCACAGGCATTTATCATTTCTTTGTGTGGGAAACATTCCAGATCCACTCTTTTAGCTAAGTATATGCTTATTCTTAATTATGGTTACTTTGCTGTGCTATCAAATATTGTTCATTTTACCTAGCTAACTATATTTTTGCACCCATTAACCATCTCCACTTTATCCCTTCCCCGCTAGCCTTCCTGCCTTCTGGAAATGATCATTCTACTCTCTGTCCCCACAAGATCAATTGTTTTTTAACACTTAGCTCCACACATGAGGAAGAACATGTAAAATTGGTCTTTCTGTGTTTGGCTTATTTCATTTGACATAACGTTCTCCAGTTCCATTTATGTTGTTGAAATGGCAGGATTTCATTCATTTTTATGGTTACAGAATATTCCACTGCATATGTACCACAATTTCTTCATCCACTCATCCATGGATAGAAATGTAGGTTGATTCCAAGTCTTGGCCACATGGAAGTGCAGATACCTTTTGGATGTACCGATGTACTTTCATTTGATATAAACCCAGTAGTGAGATTGCTGAGTTATATGGTAGTTCTATTTTTATTTTTTTGAGGAACATACATCCATACTGTTCTCCATAGTGGTTGCACAGATTTATATTTCCATCAGCAGTGTACAAGGACACCCCTCTGTTCATACCCTCACCCAGTATTCATTATTGCCTGTCTTTTTGATAAGAGGCATTTAACGGGGGTGACATGATATCTCATTGTAGTTATGATTTGCATTTCTCTGATGACTAATAATATTGAGAAATTCTTCATATGCCTGTTAGCTATTTGTGTGTCTTCTTTGAGAAATATCTATTCAGATCATTTGCCTACTTTTTAATTGATTATTTGATTTTTCCTATGGGTTTGTTGGAGCTCCTTCTATGTACTAGTTATTAATCCCTTGCCAGACAGGTACTTTGCAAATGTTGTCACCCATTCTGTGGGTTTTCTCTTCATTTTATTGATTGTTTGCTGTATATAAGTTTTTAGTTTGAAAGAAAATCACAAAAAAAAAGAAAGAAAATCACTGTCAGACAAGAATACTATACCCAGCAAAGTTATCCTTCAGAAATGAAGTATAAATAGTATTTCACAGAAAAGTAAAATGTCATGAAATTCAGTAACATTAGACCTGCTTTACTAGAAGGGCTTAAGTGAGTTCTTCAAGCAGAAACTAGAGGGTAAAGTGGTCCCATTTGTTCAATTTGTCTGTGCTTTGGGGGCATTACTCAGGAAGTTCTTGTTAAGATCAGTGTCCTGAAGAATTTCCCCAATGTTGTAAGTATTTTAGTAATTTCTAAGACTTTCATAGCTGCAAGTCTTAGATTTAAGCCTTTATCCATTTTGATTTGAATTTTTAGATGGTGAGAGATGAGGGTCAAGTTTCATCCTTCTGCATATGGATATCCAGTTTTCCCAGCACCATTTATTGAAGAGACACACTCAATGTTACTATTGATAGGTAAGGACTTATTCCCACCAGCGGTTGCTTTCTGATATTTTTTAGGCCCTTTGTTCCTTTCTTCCTCTTTGTTGTCCACTGTGTGATTTGGTAATTTTCTGTAGCCCTAAGCTTTGATCCTGTCCTCTTCATTATTTGTTTATATGCTGTAGTGTTTTATTTTGTAGTTATCATGAGGCTTACATAAAACATCTTATAGTCTATATTTTAAGCTGATAAGAACTTAAATTCTTCACACACAGAATCTAGATTTGTACCCTTCTTCCTCATCATTTATGGTTTATCACAATTTAAACCCCTTTATATTGTGTATTCCTCAACAACTTATAGTTCTAGTTATTTTTGACAATTTTGTTATTTAATATTCATAGTAGGGACATATATGATTTGCACAAACCATTATAGGATTTAAATATTCTGGATTTTGCTATGCATTTACTTCCACCTAAGAGTTCTTTTTTAAATTTTCATTTGTATTCATAATAGTGATTATTATCCTTTAGTTTCTGCTTGAAGAACTCACTTAAGCACTCTAGTAAGGCAGGTCTAATGTTACTGAATTTCACGACCTTTTATTTTTCTGTGAAATACTATTTATACTTCATCTCAGAAGGATAACTTTACTGGACATAGTATTCTTGTCTGACAGTGATTTTCATTCAGCATTTTAAATATATTATCCCATTTTTTCAAGTATAAAAGTTTTCTGGGAAGAAATCGGCTGATAGTTTGATGAGGATTCCCTTATATGTGACCTGATACTTTTCTATTGCTGCTTTTAAAATTCTCTCATTGTTTTTCACTTCTGACAATTTAACTATAATTATTATAAAATGTGTGTGGTGACTTCCTCAATGTGCAGGAAGCTTGAGGTCCCCAGGGGATAGGGTGCTGCTTCAGCTCTCGTATGGAGGACATGACAGCTCTGGTATTTTGAGGCTTTGGTTCCCCAAGGTCAGGGCACCACTTCAGCTTAGTTCTGAGGGTGAAGTATGACTGCAACCTTAATGGGAGTGATGGAGTGGGTCTGTGGAGTGGGTCAGTGTATAGAACATAGTGATACTTTGGCTTGGGAATGGAATGCTAATGATGGGTATGTTTCAGGAAAGCTGAGTCTCAGGAATGAAAGGATGCAATGGCTACTTGCCCCTGGAATAGTAGTTCCAAGATTGTGCAAAGCCCCCCCATGGGGGTGGGGCACAGTGTCAGTTCTTTCTCTTGGGGTTGCTCATCATGTAAACTCTGGGGAGCTCCCTCAGTTGGGTTCAGAAACTGTGAGGTCTGCAGGAGTCTCTAGTAGCAAAGGCTGCAGGTGTTCACAGTGGTGGTGAAGGTTGCTAGGGTTCTCTGCCCTATCTTTGCCTGGCCAGGGCAAGTCCCTCCTTGTTGCCAGCTGATCCCAACTAGGGAGATGAGGCGATAGAAGCAAGGGGTTTCCTTCTCCTCTTTCTGCAATTGTCCTAGGTGTATGTGCTCTACAGGACTTCTGAGCTTCTTTAGCTGTTCTCCAGTGCTCTCCTTTATTCATTTTGGTTAAAATTTAGTTTATTTGTTGTTATACATTTTTTTCATGAGGGGAACAGAGCACTAGCAACTTTCAGTCAGCAATGTTGCTGGTGTCATTCCCCAGCATTTTCTTTCCCTATAATGCCACATCTTGTCATTCTCACAAAGCCTAATTTCTGAGAGAATCTAGTTCAATTAACCTTAAATCACAAATTTTACATGTCAATGAATGTGTGTGTTCCCCAGCATACAACTAAGTAAATAATCATATTTTGGTTTGTCATATTTATAAATTTCTGAACCAATCCATTGTCAATTCCTATATGTGTATAGTTTAAAAAAATACATATATTTTGGTATTTGACACAAATTTATCATTGATGGCACTTTAAGAAGCAACTGGAAAGTTTTCCTAAGGTTGTCTTAGTCAGAGCTATTCTTACAACCACATAAAGAGCATCAGCTGATAACCCACATAATCCAGATGAAGTGTTTATAGATTGCCCGTGATTTGTGGTTTAGGAGAGATACAGCATGCAGCATCCCATGTGGAACAGCGGTGGTCAGGCAAGCTGACTTATGAGAAGCTGATTAAAATTAACCGGTAGCCATAAAAATGTTGATAAATAACTTCATGAAAGATCACAAACATGAAATTAGGTTACTTCAAGAGAATGGTCATTTGCCTACTTTGAGGCAAGCTTCTAAAGTAATACTGTCCATTTTAAACATAATGAGAGTTGTATACATAATTTTAAATTTACTAGTAGCCAGACAATAAAATAAAGAAAAATAGATGAAATTACTTTTAATAATGTAGTTTATTTAACTCAGTTTATCTAAAATGTTATCATTTAGCATGTAGTCAATATAAAATTATTATTAAGATACTTCACATTCTTTTTTTAATTCTGGATCATCAAAACTGGTGTGTATTTTACACTGACAGGACACATTACTTCTGATTAGCAACATTCCAACTGCCCCAGGACCATACGCAGGAAGTGGCACATTCAAAACTAGCTGATAGCAAAGAAATACGTTTCTAGGGTTCTGTTCCTTCCTCGTGCCCAGAACAGCTGCCTTTAGTCTGCGGTGTCCTCTTGCTCCCACCCTTCTCCTCTCTAGCTTTGGACCTTGGTGGGACTGTACAAGACTCCAGAAGTCACACAAGTAGTAGCTTCATTCAGAGGCCAAGCTATATATTCAATCAAAAAAGAAGATACAAATATCAATAAGCAAAATAATAATAATAATAATAATTAAGTGATAGGCAAAAAGTGTGAACAGTCAACTCAATAGAAGGATTCAAGTAGGTAATAAATATATGAAGAATGTTCAGCCTCACTGGTAAAGCATAGGTATGGCTGGGCCTTAGGTCTTATATAACATGAGCAGAAAGAAATATTTGTGTCCGTAGCTGCTGACACATTAGCATTATTTGTCACCATGGAGAACGCTAACGAATGTACTGATGGAGTTGAATGAGATTCAGCACTGCAGCTCAGAAACTCAGCCCACGTCCATGGGAAGGATTAAATAAATGTAGGGTGCCTGGCCAGCTGTGTTTAGGCAAATCCCTTCTCTTGGGAGCCAGAGAAGTGGGGAATAAACCTTCATCTATAACTCAGGTCAGAGAGCTGTTCCAGTTGGAGAAAGAGGTAAGCCATCTACGAAGGAAGTCTACTTCCCATCTTCGTGAAGTCCCTTACTCAATACCAATCACTAGTCTTTCATTATCATCCCCCAAACTATAGGAACCATACTGAACTGAGTTAGGAAAGTCACTAATTAAATTAATTTCAAGGTTAGGCTCTATCCAAGGTAGCATCTTCACTGTCTATTCTAAATTTTATTTCAAATTATTTTCATCCACATTGTCTGATATTGCTTACTAATCAGTACAAATTGAAAAGAATTGAGATAGTCTAGTAATAAAGTATCAACAGCATTGAGATATTCAAAATTCTTACATGTACTAAATTTCCTCCTTTGTCAAATTCCTAGAGAGGAATTAAATTTCAAAAATTATGGTTTCAAAGAATTTATAGTCCAAAACAACTAATATAAAATTCGAATGACATTGCCCTTTTGAGCTAAATAGAAAAATAAAGTTCCAACTGTCTTTTCTTTCCCATTGCTAATATGATGGAATTCTTGACCTGGAGAAGAGCTACATGACTATTACTTTAAGCCAGTGTTTCAGGCTCCGAAAGTCTAAAACCGTGGTCTCCATCTTCATGCTCCTAAAACGTTTTTAGCATGGTGTCAAGCTCCTCAGGCAGCCACTCTCCAGGGAATGACTACAACTGGCACAGGCCATGCCGTGGGGGACTGTCACACTTAGTGAGGAGGTCAGTCCCCTCGACTTCCTCTGAGTCACTGTCCTCATTTGCCCAGCTTGAGTAAGGAGCAAGTCTGCTCAATGAGGCTAGTACCATCTCGGGGCAGAGCCTGCTGCCTTTTGCTCTGGAATATTCTGTACATGCTCATGCGTAGCCCATGCTCAGTGCCTTTGGAATACCAAGTCTCAGCTGCTAGACTGAGGATAGGTCTTGAGATTCCTTGGGAAATAGTTACATGAAATGGCATGGAGAAAACAAAATCAGCCAGAAGCTACCTGACAAGCCTGTGTTCAGACAATCACTTTTAGCTCCAGATACTGATCTGTATATCCTAGCATCTAATCTCCACTTTGAGTGTGTTGCCCCAACAGACTCTTTTCTCAATCTGGAGTCACATTTCTTTAGGTTGAATTCCCACACCATGTCGTTGGATAAGCCTGTGCTGGTCCCCACTGCCCATAGCGACTACTGAGGTCCAGAAAGGCTCTCAAAAGGACTATTTTGGCAAGGAGCCCATTCCAAATCATTTCTGCCATGTGCCCCAGTCATTACTATCATCTTAACTTTTTCTTAATTGAGTCTTTACCTTTTCTTTCTCAGTGCTGTACTAGTCAGATACCAAGTAGGCCAAGTAACTGCGGCCATGCTTCTGTTCTGCAGCCTGCATAGTGAGCGTGAGGATCCCTGCCAGGACCCTGAGCTATAGGACCTCAGCATTTTCAGGGTCAGTGTGGCTGTACCTCCCTCCTTACTGTTAGGCGGTTAAGAATGTATGTTCTAACTACAGTGTCAGAGAAGATGGTCCCCAGTGACCTCGGTCAGGCTAGTTCTCTATAAATCAAACATGCTACTTTTGTATTACAGTTCCTATGTCAGTAGAGATGGTGGGTTGCCTGAGCTCAGGAGTTTAAGACCAGCCTGAGCAAGAGCAAGACCCAGTCTGTAAAAAAAACTAGCCAGGTATGATAGTGGGCACCTATACTACCAGCTACCAGGGAGGCTGAGACAAGAGACCCGCTTAAGTCCAGGAATTTGAGGTTGCTGTGAGCTAGGATGCCATAGCACTCTACCAAAGGCATGGAGTGAGACTCTTTCAAGAAAAGAAAGGAAGGAAGGAAGGAAGGAAGGAAGGAAGGAAGGAAGGAAGGAAGGAAGGAAGGAAGGAAAAGGAAAGAAAAGAAAAGAAAAGAAAAGAAAAGAAAAAAAGAAAAAGAAAAAGAAATTAACCTCCATCTTCCAAGCTCCTAATGTGTTTTGTTTTGTTTTCTCTTTTAAGACAGAGTCTTACTCTGTTGCCATGGATAGAGTCTTACTCTGATGCCTGGCATCAGCCTAGCTCACAGCAACTTCTCACTTCTGGGCTTAAGTGATCCTCCTGGCTCAGCCTCCCAAGTAGCTGGGACTATAAGTGCCCATCAACACACCTGGCTAGCTTATCCATATATATATATATATATATATATATATATATATTTTTTTTTTTAGTAGAGATGGGAGTTGTTCAGACTGGTCATAGTTGTTCAGACCGATCTCAAATTCCTGAGCTCAAGGTATTCTCCCACCTCAGCCTCCCAGAGTGCTAGTATTACAGGTGTGAGCCACAGCACCCAGCCCCAAAGTCTTAAACAAAATGTGGTAAATAAAGAGTGAAAATATGCCCTTTTAAAGAAATCATTCTCTGGAACCTTCTGTATTAATGTAAACTTCTTAGAAACATATGATGTGTGAATCAATGTTCTGCATCTTCTGTTAATATTTCTGTCTTCTGTCTGTGTGAAGACATGTAATCCAAATCAGGCCTCTTAAACCCAGCAGCCAGCACAATTCCAACTCAAGCACGCTTTCCAGGATAGTCAATTTGGCATATAGCACCAACCTATTGGGTTAGTAATTTTTGTATTTTATATGGCTGTGCTGTATCATATTAGAGTTACTATGTCTCATACGTCATTAATACAACTTTTAAGAATGATATGTAGCACTTTTCAATGGATTCAATTAATGTACTTAGGCAGACCCTTCGAGTATATTTTAAGGTATACTGGTACAACAATATTTTATCTATAAAATTTCTTTATAATCTGTTATGAAATTCCATGGGACAGACTCCAGATGTAGTTATTAACTATGAGTCTTTGTCTTGGTTACTTAGTTCTTCCCAGAACATAACACAGAGGAGGGAACACCCCTCCAGACTCACTTAACAGTTTGTATTTAATACACATTTTCTTTCTGAAAGAGCTATAGAAAGAAACTTTCAAAACTACTTAATTTCGGGAAATGTACATACTCTATCCCTGGTGTATGTACAGTCACTCAAGCTTCACCATTGATCATTCAAATATTTGTTTTAGCTAAACTACACTGTATACTGGTGATTAATGGAGTGTTGATAATGACCTTTTGGTAAATGAGCGTAATTCATTGCTTTATGGTTTTAGAGGATGCTGTTACTGAGATGATTTAGCTATAAGAGGGACATGAACTTTATGTTGATTTCCTAATTGTGGTGATACATTAGCCTGGATTGTTTCTGAAACATTCACTTTATTTTAGGACATAATCCATCCCACAGTCATTGTTGATTCAACTGTGCAAGGCTAAAGCCAAGGACCTAGTCCACGTCTGCTCTGCCCACATCCTTGCCCTTCGTTAAACTATATTCTGACCAGTTCAATTAAACAAAAAATTTTAGTTAATAGTTCCATCCACCACCCACACTCAGCTTGAGAATTTTGCAATACAGTTTGTGATGACATTTCAGAGATGTAACAAGACAGTTGTGAAACCCGAGGACACTGTTCCAGTCCATCCTGGCTCTCAGATCACACTGTCAGCGTGCATTCACCACATCTGTCAATCGAGCAGTCTGTTCAGATTCTTGTGCTTTCCTGAAGAATGATCCCACAGTAATTAATTTAAGCTGTTTATGTCACCTCAAATACCCAAATGCTGATATTGTCAGTACCAAAAGGCAAATTCTTTTCAGAGTGCTGGAATTGAAATTGAGTTTACCACAAAAATCCACAAGAGGTAATTTTGCCTTTTACAAACTGTGTTATCTTGAGTAGAATATAAGACAGCTATCTCTCCAACTCTTCAGCTATAACATGGGTGTGTAACTGCCCCTTAGGACAATAACAAGGAATAGATGGATAAAAGGAGAAGTACAACAAACACCATAAATAATTAAAGGAGATTATTATCACATTGGTTTTGTCTAATTGATATTTGTACATATTTCAGCTCTGGAAATTGGGATCTCTGAGAACATTTTACTTCTGGTATGACCTTTCTGGTTCATAGGTACTATCTTAACATATTCTCCCTCCAATCTATTCCTTTGAAAAATAAACCAAGAAGGGCTCCTGAGAGGCACTGATGCTCTTGTCTTGGTTAGAGTTTCAAACAATTATAATGCAAACATTTTTTAAACTGAACAGCCATTTAGCTCAACATTATTCACAGATTTTAAAGTCCCCAAGATAAGTCAATACTATTTGTCTCAGTCCATTTGTATTCCTATAAAGGAACACCTGAGGCTGGGTAATTGATAAAGAAAAGATGCTCATCTGGCTCATGGTTCTGCAGACTGTGCAAGGAGCATGGCACCAGCATTGACTTCTGTTGAGGGCTTCAGGCTGCTTCCACTCACGGCAGAGGTGAAGGGGAGCTGGGATGTGCAGAGACCACATGATGAATGAAGAAGCCAGAGAGAGACAAGTACATGAGTCAGCCACGAGATCCAAACATCTTCCCCACCTCCAACAATGGGGATAAAATTTCAGCATGAGATTTGGAGGGGCAAATATCCAAACCATAGCAGTATTCATGTATATGGGCAATTAAAATTACCACCCAATCACTTGTACACCTTCACCGAGGAAATAAGAGAGGTAAAAAATTAGAATTTTTACTTTTGTTTTGTTAGGTCTGATCTAGATTCTCTCTATAATCTCCATAATTATTTGACTATTTATTTGGATAAATGTTGGTATTGTTAGTAGTGGTTGACAATGGAGTAGGGCATGATAAAAAAAATACGTAGAGAGTAACATGCTTAAATAGTGATGGCCTATTTTTTTATTTGGTTTTTAAAAATTGTACTTGTAGAAAGATATTTATATAAAATTGTCAACTAAATAAAGCACAAAAGAATTTTATACAATACATAGATAGAGAGGCTAAAATTTTTCAGGAAAATAATTTCAAAGGAGGCTGAGATATGTTTAAAAGTAGCCTTTATCCAGGCCTACTTGAAAGCATGGGAGAGTGGCTACTTACCTTATATTTTGATACTTCCTAAATGCTCACTGTGATGGTAAATTATATAGACACTATTTTGGCCATCAAGGAATTTATGGTTTAGTGAGAAATACAGCTAAGTATGGAGACTATCACAACATGAAAGTGTTACAAGGGAGAAAGTACATAGGCTACTCTCAAGCACCTGAGTGATCACTAACCTAGATACGAGGAAGGGTAACTGGGATACAGGAGATGATATATAAACTAAGCTAATTGGAAAAAGAAGTTCATCTTGATTGGATCATAGAATCTAGGCAGTTAAAAGATTGAGTTGTAGTGAGAAGAAAGGTGGATGTTGTCATGAGAAGAGAAGTTGAAGAAGTAAAATATTTCATAAATCACAGTAACAAGTTTGAACTGAGACCCTTAAAAGTAGATGGTTTTAAGTATGGGGTGATATTAGCATAACTTTTTTTTTTTTTTTAGAAATAATCCCTTATGTAGAAATCAGACAGTAGGACAGCAGTTATGGAGGAAGAGTGATGAATTAGTAAACTCCTATAGTTACAGCGGTAAGGGATGATGGTGTCTTAGGTCAAGGTAAAAGCTATGGGCAACAGGATTTGAAAATTATTGAGAAGGTAGACCCTATAGACTTCATGATTTGTTGGTTATCAGAGAGAACATGAGGTGCAAGGGAAAAAAGAGAGAGGATGTATTATGGATCAAAAAAATAAATTTTCAGTTACTCTTTTGGGTTACATTTGCCACTGAGGAAGTAAGTTATTCTAAAACATTAAAAAACTATTTTTTTCTCTTTCATGCTTTCGTGAGAATTCCAAGTGCTAGATTTGAATTTTTAAGTGAGAAAGAAATCTCTGTTAAAAAAAAATAAAAGCTTAAAGCACTGGGTGTGTAGCCTCTTTGTTCAATTAAGCTGCACTCATCAATAATCTTTCCAACATTCTGTCCTTATTCAAAACAGGTGGAGATAATGATACTTCCTTACTCAGATCACCCAGAGATTTCCTAGACACTGGTAGGTGCAACCTCAAAAAGCCTGAAGAGCAGTATAGTCACCTGTCTTACAGGATGGCAGAGGAGAGAACTGGACTGTGAAATTTTGGGGAGAAGAGAAAAGAACATGCCCTAACCTTCTCTGAATATTTCATAACCCTTGGCTTAACAGGACAAGATGAAATAAATGCTGAATTCTATAGGGGTTTCCCTTCAATGAAAATAAACATTTTCCTTAGGTTGAAGCATCAGTAGTAATTATGATATTTTATTTATTAGTCAGAAAATTAAAACCAGCTCCTCAGAGCCATACTTTCATATTTCAGTGGATTAACATGACAAAAGTTTGTTTCTTTTTCCATGTAGGTCAGACAATGATACTGCATGGCTTCCCTACTTGCCAAGGGGCTCCCCTCTTGCATCTTCATGCTTTATGATTCCTAACTTGCAGCTACAGAAGGTCCCCCAATCTTAACTACTTCCAACAAAAAGTTACATGTCACCTTCACTCTTAGTCCATTGGTCAGAATTAGTCACATGACTTTAACTCAACTGCAGTGGAAGCTGATATATATTTACTGAGCACTGGTAGTCTCTATTACATTTTGCTGTTCTGATTGACAAATCCAATTAATTCCTTACAGGGGCAAAAATCAAAGTCTTGGCAATTGCTATATACAACCCAAAGCTCAGAGTCTGTAGATCTTTGCAGGATGGTCTCTCCATAAATCACAAACAAGACTCCTCTTAATTAGGAAACCTATGAAGTTATATGTTCCTCTTGATTAGGAAACCTATGAAGTTATATGTTCCCCCTCTAGAATACTTACATTTATAATTATTATATAATAAGGGCAGAATAACTAAATATTCTCATTCAGAAAAAAAAAATGGATTGACATTTATCAATCACTGGTCCATAGCAATTCTGAAACTTTTTTGGTCAGATATTGTGAAAGCTTTCTATTTTAGGGTGAGAAATATTCCTTGATACTTTTTCTATAGGATAAGTTTTCTTGACCAGTGTTATTCATAGTTACTGTGAAATGGTTCTTCTATATACTGTCTCTGGCTATATCTTAAGTGTGTTAAGAGACTGCCCTTCTCATAGATACAGAACTTCCTCCTTTTTTTCCCCTATTACCAATCCAAAAATTACCAGTTACAAATTCACAAACCATGTAATTTCATGACAAGAATTCTCATTAAGTCTTAGAGTTCAATCAAGAGCATCAGTAAAAGCCACTCTAGAATATTTACTATATGTATTATTTAAATCTACTAAAATTTCTAAATCTAATATTTTGATGTTTTAAAGTTCTATTATTAATGTAGTGACAAGATTGACTATATAGCAACACAGAACCATTTAAAGCAGGGGTCCTCAAACTTCTTAAACAGGGGGCCAGTTCACTGTCCCTCAGACCATTGGAGGGCTGGACTACAGGCCCCAGGATGAGTTGGCTGCTAAGCAGAACAGGCAGCAGTGGCAAAAACACCCAGCAGGCCAGATAAATGTCCTAGGCAGGCCGCATGTGGCCTGCAGGCCATAGTTTGCAGACACCTAATTTAAAGTCTCCACAATATCAAATTTGTGTATCACTGGTATTAAAAGGAAAATGTAACATTTTAGAAATAGTGCTAGAACTGGTGTTTTTAAACCAAGTAGCAAAATCAATACCAGTTCCAAATATTTGATCTTAATGTCTTACCACAGCATAGTTTGTCTTCTGCTCATCTCACAGCCCTATGGGGAGCTGGGCAACTCTCTGTACAATTCTCCTCCACGTGGTAACTCAGGGACCCAGGCTGCACTTGTCATGCAATTTTGCCTAGGAGGAGTTCTTTATTTCCAGCCACAGCAGGGAGAGAGAATGCAAATAGTTAGGAATCTGAATAGCAGCACAAACTCTTAACTTTAAACAAGACTAAGAAATGTGGGAGGAGCACATGGAATATTTAAATCCTTCCTGCCTGTGCCACAATATTTAATCCTGGTTTGTACACCAGCTGTTGTATCTACATTTTTAATATAGGTAGTTTAATACTCATATTTAATATTTAACTTTCTAAGCACTGTTAATCTGTGATAGTTGCAGTTTTAACAATTTATTGACTTTGTGACTTTCCAAGCAGGGACAGGAGGAGTATGTGTTATGTGTATTTGTGAGTGGATGCTATGACCATAAATGGGAGATACACTTCATTAAAGAATTAGTGACGAGACAAACACAATTTCTGTCACAATGAGGTGTCCAGCTTCATTTTTATTAGATAAGGACAACTATATAACTCCTTATCTTTATATTTCTTCTCAAGAGCAAGAAAACTCTTATATCTACAGGCATAAATAAATTGGATTTGAATTTGAGAAAGCATATGCCTTTCGTATGTAACTTAAATAAAAATCCAGAAAATCTATAAGTACTTTTATTGCCATTATGTCTTTCGGTGTTTTTTTTTTTTCATTGAAATTGTGCTTAGTGACATATAATAGGAACCTTACAAAGTAATTAATGGCCGGAAACCCTTAAAAATTAATTGGCTGACCACATATCCCCTCTATATTTAAGTTTTAAATTAAATCAATCTTCTATTGTTATTTATTAACCTTCCCAATTTAATAAGCAGGCCAGAAGATGAGTCCTATTCCTTGATAAGGATGATTTTATTTATAAAATGTAGAGTAGGTGATTTAAATCAGACTTTATGAGAGGCATCTGTTTTCCCCACATCTAGCTAACTTTAGCAATTTTTCACATATATAAGTTAAATCTAATGAGAATTTTGTTTTTTAGTCTTCAAGTTTTTATGGTGTTAGGTTATAAGAAAACTCTAACAAATAATGGCAAATTAAAGATGCAAAACTGTATTATGTATTTGCTTCTGATTGTTGCTGACACATTTGCCAAGTCTTTAAACCAGGGGTGGGGAACCTACAGCCTTCAGACCAGATGTAGCCCTCTAGACCCCCAAGTTCAGCCCCTTGACCAAATTATTATTAGAATTTATTCTTCAAAGTTTGGATTCAGTCAAAAGCCCTTTTTATTTATTTTTTTATTTTTTTTCAATCAGTCCATCAATGGATCTTTTTTTTTAAATTTTTTTATTAAATCATAGCTGAGTACATTAATTCAGTCATGGGGTACAGTGTGCTGGTTTTATATATGATTTGAAATACTTTCATCAAACTGGTTAACATAGCCTTCATGGCATCCTCTTAGTTATTGTGTTAAGACATTTATATTCTGCATTTAGAAAGATTCACATGTACCCTTATAAGATGAACCATAGGTGTGGTCCCACCAAACACCCTCCCTCCACCTATCCTCCCCCGTCCCCTCCCCTCCTTCTCTCCTTTCCCCATATTCTTGGGCTAAAATTGGGTTATAGCTTTCCTATGAAAGCTATAAATTAGTTTCATAGTAGGGCTGAGTACACTGGATACTTTTTCTTCCATTCTTGAGATACTTTGCTTAGAAGAATATTTTCCAGCTCCATCCATGTAAACATGAAGGAGGTAAAGTCTCCATCTTTCTCTAGGGTTGCATAGTATTCCATGGTGCACATATACCACAATTTATTAATTGCTAGGTCATGGAAGAAGCCCAAAAGCCCTTTTAAAAGTCTTTAAAAGTTTAAAGTTTAAGTTCACACTGAGTTTTCACATGCCTGGGTGCACATGCTGCCCTTGGCAGGTGCTTCTTTCTCTACACCCTTCCCTCATCTGCTTCCTCCTCTCCTTTCCAGGAAGAAATTTCAAATGACTCTGGGAACTTCCTGAAATCTGCCTCCTCTTCTGTAAGAAAACCTGCTCCTTTTTCCATAATGGGAGTAAAAGGCCACTATCACAAAGACAAAGCTCCAAAAAGGTCTCTGGATCTCTGAGTTTCTGGAATAAATGGCCTGTATTGGGGACCTGGAGGCTCAAGTCCCCTGCTAACACTTGGCATTCAAACAAAGAAAAGAGCTAACATATTCTATACTCCAAATGACATAAACGAAAACAAAAACAATCCCATTTCCCACGTGGCAGCCTGAACAGTAAAAACCATTGTTCCCTGGGAACTCCGAGAGACACACGCCTGCAGTGCCGGACCAACTGGCTGCTCTGGGTTCACAGGCATGAAGTCACAGCGAGGAAGGGCCCGTCCCGGGGTGACTTTCCTCTCTGCTTGCACTGGGCTGGTCCCTGACACACCTGATCTTCAGACTGTGCGGAGGAAGGGACTCCTGCCAAGCCAGTTATTCTATCCTTGGGACAAACCAAGTCAGGAAGATGCTGTGGACAGGATCACAGTCCATTCCAGGCAACTGGCTGGATTTTGACCTGTTTAGTGCAAAACACTTAAACAAAAAATACTGTAAAGTAGATTCTCACAACAATTGACCCATCTATCCATAAAGGCAAGGCTTAAAGGAGCCATGTTTATACAACTTCAGAGATACTTAGGAAATAAATGAAAACCTCTGAGGGAACACATCAAACGAAAGCATCACACATTTTTAAGGAAATAAACACTTGCCAGTGTGCATGCCTGAGGCAGATTTATGAGTCAAGGCAAAGAAATTAGGCCTAGTCCCTGCGAGGAAATAATGCTGGATGTCCCCACTGCACCTCCCACACCGCTGTGGCTTTTTTGTAGTAAGAGCAGGGCTGAGCTTCAGGAACTTATTTTCATCTCCATGTTATTGTCTTATCTTCTAAGTCTTTCTCTCTTCTCCACCTCAGAAGCCACAGAAAATGGGAGGGAAAACGAAAGCCCAATTTCTGTTTCCGTGCTCGTCAGAGGCCCGGGTCGTCCACAGAGGCAGAGGTTTCTCTTTCCCAACAGATGATAAGAAGGGAGCAGAGGGAGGCCCCAAACTCTCTTCCCTTGGGGTAGTCTGGACATTTTAACAATGTTGATTCTTATGAGCATGGTATGTTCCTCGATTTGTTAACCTCTTCTGCCATTTCTTTTCTCAGAGTTTCCTAGTTTGCTCTGTACAGATCCTTCATGTTCTTTGTTAGGGTACGTTCCCAGATACTTCATTTTCTTTGAAGCTGCTGTGAAGGTAGCTCAGCTTCACTGTTGTTGGCAACAAGTATATGAAGGCTACTGATTCACGGACTTTGATTTTATAACCCGAGACATTACTGTAATTCTTGATCAATTCCTGGCGTCTTGTGGATGGGTCTCTAGGGTTTTATAAGTACAAGATCATATCATTAGCAAAGACTAGAAGTTTGACCTCCTGTGTCCCCATTTGGATCCTTTGATATTCTACTCTAGCCTGGTCACCCTGGATAGGATTTCTAGAACTATGTTGAACAGTCGTGGTGATAATAGACATTCTTGTTTTGTTCCAATTCTAACTGAAAAGTAAATATTTTCAGTTTTACTCCATTCAATGTTATTTTGAGTAGGAGTTTGTTGCAGATGGCCTTTACAAGTTTAAGAAATGTCCCATCTATTCTTATTTTCTTAAGTGTTCTTATCAGAAAAGAATGCTGAATTGTGTCAAATGCTTTCCCTGCATCTGTTGAGAGAATCATATTGTCTTTGTTTTTGATTCTATTTATATGGTGAATTATGTTGATGGATTTGCACATATTATACAACTCTTGCCTCTCTGGGATAAAGTCCACTTGATCATGATGTATATATTTTTTAATATGAACTGTATTCTTTTTGTAAGGATTCTGTTGCATATTAATACTCAGTAATGGTATTGTTCTATAGTTTGTTGTTGTTGTTGTTGTTGTTGGATCCTTTCCTGGTTTTAATATCAGGGGAATGTTTGCTTCACAGAAAGAGTTGGGAAGGTCCCTTCCTTTGCCATGCTTGGTGTAGGTTCAGCAGTATGGGCACACACTCTACCCAAGGCAATGTACAGATTTAATGCAATCCCCATTAAAGCACAAGTGTTACACTTTGAAGAACTTGAAAAAATAATTCTTCATTTTTTTCTTTTTTTTCTTTTTTTAGACGGAGCCTCAAGCTATCCCCCTGGGTAGAGGGCCATGGCATCACAGCTCATAGCAACCTCCAACTCCTGGGCTCAAGTGAGTCTCCTGCCTCTGCCTCCCAAGTAGCTAGGACCACAGGCACCCGCCACAACGCCTGGCCATTTTTTGATTGCCCCCATCATTGTTGTTTGGCGGGTCCAGGCTGGGGATTCAAACCCGCCACCTTAGGTGTATGTGGCTGGCACCTTAGCTAATTGAGCCACAGGCGCCGAGCCAATAATTCTTCATTTTATATGGAATAAGAAAAAGCATAGAATAGCCAATGCAATTGTAAGAAATAAAAAATCTGGAGGTGTCATGGTACCAGACTTTGGGTTATAATATAATAAGTCTATAGTGATCAAACCAGTGTGGTACTGGCACAAAAATAGATACATAGATATGGAACAGAAGAGAGAATCCAGAGATGAAACCAACCTCTTATAGTCACCTAGTCTTCAATAAACAAAACAAAAGCATACACTGGGGTAAGAATTCCTATTTAATAAATGGTGCTGAGAGAACTGGTTAGCCACATGTAAAAGACTAAAACTGAACCTGCACCCCTCACCACTTATAAAAATTGACTCACACTGGATAAAAGTTTTAAATTTTAGACACAAAATGATAAAAAAGTCTAGAAGAAAGTCTGGGAAACACTCTTGATGATAGCATCCTGGGAAAAGATGTTCTGAAAAGACACCCCCCCGCCCCTTGACTTTGATCTTTGCAAAGTCAAGACTTTTTTTTTAGGGCCACAGCTAATCACTCACTCACTCTGCTGTTCAGGTCAGTTAGAAAGAAGGCTGTCACTCTCGAACACACTGCCATCTTTTGACCATGAGAAGTATAACAATAAAAAGAAAAGAAAGCAGGCCTGTTATTTGCTGTCCACGTTAGTCTACTGAATGGAAGCAAGGTTGATGCGACAGTCTGCCCTTTGTTAGAAATTCTTTGGAGTTAACAGAACAAAACAAAATAAAACATAACGGAGCAGTGCTTCATGAATTTTCTACCAAATAATTCAACTTCCAATTACTTTGGTGCACACTGGAGGCTCCATTCTTTAATTTGGTGATGTATTAACACTACTACAGACAAGACATCTTGTCCTCCTTGTGTACATGATGCTGTAATATAAACATGTACACCATACTTTACCTAAGGACCACATATTCTGAGGGTCCTACAGTATTTTCCATAATGTTGGGTGCTTGTGTTATTAATATGAGTATCCAAATCCACTTGGCTCTGCAATTTTAAGCAACTTGTCTTTCTGAGATTATTTGTCTCTAAAATGGGAACAATTGAATCTAGGGTTGCAAATTTCTGACCAGGTTTAAAATAAGTAAATTATATTTAACAGTCCAGCTCGGAGTTGCACACAATATAGGCACTCAATAAATAACACATTATCTTTTCACCTTCACTGCCTTGAGATGTTGGAGACTTCCTACCTTCAGAAAGGGGCACTCAATCACTATTATGAACAAATTGTTTAAAAGACCTTTTTGATCACAGTCTTGTGATTACTGTGTGGCCACATTTTGTGCCTTATTGATTTTCTAAAACTGACTATTAATATAACTGTTTAAATGCATGGCATTAGCAAGTGGTTGATCAGACTACTGTTGTTACTTATGGAACGTAGGTGAAAACAGAATGGAAAGATGGGTGTATCTTTAAGTCACTGAAAGTTTCTGCTTTAAATTTCCAGAACTACTCAATTCCCTTAATAATTATGCCACTCATTTAGGACTAACTATGCAGACCCAATCCTAGATTACTTCCCAACTGGCCCAAAGGGTAGGTGTGGTGGGGGCCAGAGGGACAGTACTCAGCTAGTACTTGTACCTATATTAGAATATCTTACTATTTTTTTAAGGTTTTGCCATTCTTGTAGATTTAAGCTAAAATGATCAATCCAGGAATATTGTAATATCATTTTAAAGCACAGTGTGAACCCATTACAACCTAAGTCCATTGTATAAAATTTAAATGTCCTCCACTAAGTAGTATCACCTATATTGAGACATGAAAATATTAAACCTAAAAGAGACCTCAGGGATCATCTGTTCTAGTCCGTTATTTTATAGATCTGAAACTAAGGCACAAACATCGTCGCTTACCTTGAAAGGCAAAGATTCTTATGCAGAGGTCCTGGCCCCCAACCTGATGTATTTTCTACTAGTTTATATTGTACTTACCTTTCACATCAGTAGTCTGTGGGATGGGCTCTTTCATCTGAAACAAATATAAAATACGTTTGACAAAAATAAGCTCTGAAATAGCATTATTTTTCTAATTATTAATTAAGTCTAATATAAGTAGTTCTTTGGTATTTCCAACTAGAATAATTTTTACCTAGCATTCTTGTAATAACATTTGGAAGCCAATTGTTAAGCCTTGATTTACTCAACAAATATTTACAGAGCACTTGGAGTTTGTAAGACACTGTATTAAGTCATTGATTCTTATCCTGTTTTATTAAATAAGGTAAAGACAGGAGAGGGGGGAACCTTTACAGGAATGAGTCATCAAACACTTCTCTCCATTTCTTCATGTCCTGAGCTATTTTGATAGCTTGCATCCAAATGAGATTTTATAGTGCCAAAGCACTTTGTGTCATGATATGAATTCCCATATCATGTTATTTTAATCTTTAGGACTCTTAAACTTTCGACTTGCTTTTTATTGTTCTTGGTGTTGATGTCATTGATCTGCCTCCTAGATTTTAAGTTCATAAAAATGGAGGCAATTTCAGATAGCACAGGGTCCAGCCCATTTTCTCAAATACAGTAGATGTCCAATATTTGCTAAATGAATGGATAACATTTCATATGATCCTCACGAGTATAGCAGACATGCTTATCTCCATGCTAGAGGAGATGACACTGTGGCTTATATCTAGTCTTGTTCCTGGTTGCTAGAAAGGCTTGGAGCTCCTAATTGGGTCTCTTTCCCCTTTAACAATCACAATCCTGTAGCAATCTTTCCTAAAAATAGAACCATTTCTTCTTCTATTACCACTATAATATAGCTAAATAAGATTTTGTGTTGATATTTTCTTTATTTCAGTCTAAGTTTACTTTTTGTACACAAAATCATGGAATAATATTGGTCTGGTTTTTGACTATAATGCCCAGTTCTGTTGCTAAAAAAGTAGCTGGGACAGAAGAATACCAAGTGCTATGGTGGAGGCCGAGAGATACAGGAGATGTGTTTTTATGTATTACATCAGTGCTGCTCTATGTCTGTTTTTCATTTGTCACAACTGACTGCCCCTTCCATCTTTGAGTTTCAAGAGCGTGGGAATATGGCAGCTCCACTCGGTCACTGGCTGCAGTTGAACTCTTAGCAGGTGAAAGGACTCACCTGGCTGAACAAGAATATGTAGATTCCAGTGAAAGGTTTCCTTTCAAAGCAAAAACTTGTCAAGGAGACATCTAAACACTGACTTAAACTTATATAGATTTAGCAACAACAGAAGAATTTATGTTTTTATGGACAAGGAAATATTTTTTATGCCTTTCTTATGACCATCTAGTAGATAAGAGACTTTCTCAAAGACAACTTCAACCATGACCTTTCTTTACGTACTGAACTAATTTTATTCTGGAAAAAGCAAAGTCATGCCTTCAGTTTGGCACAATTGCAATCAGAAGTAGAAACATTTCAAAGTTGTCATTTTTAATAGATAGAGGATTTGTTCATGTCACTTTTTTTTTAATTTCAGGAGTGTTAAGCCCTTGTTCTTGGGAGGACCCAACTTCTTCCATGAGAAGGGTCAGGTGCTGGGTGACTAACAGATCTCAGAGTGCCCTACTTTGCAGTTTCAGAAGCACTTTCATCCACGGTATCTTCTTTACCCTTCTACCTGCCCTGTGGACTTGGCAGAGAAGGTGTCATTACCTCCACCTTGCAACTGAGGAAAGTGAAACTCAGGGAACTTCAGCAGCTTGACTTGGGTCAAACAGCTACTATGTGGTAAAGTCAGGTCTTGAACTTAAGTTTCCAGACTTCAAACCCAGGCCCTTGAGTTTCTGAGCAGTAAGAAGAGAAAATAACAACCGTTACTAGAACATTGATGAATAAAAATCATTTACACAAAGTTAATTCAAATTTATAAGCTGAAATTACTAGTCCCATAGAGGAAGTGCTAGGTGTGAATTTATATGTTAGAACATACATTTTTAATGACCAAGAAGACATATGTAGCCCCAGTGAAGAGTAAAAACTTCAGTTATCTCATGGAGATAGTAAATAGAATGATGGTTTCCCAGAGGCTAATAAAGGCAGTCAGGAGGGATAGTGGGATAAAGAGGGAGTAGTTAATGGACATAAAAATATAGTCAGGGAGAAGGAATATATGCTAATGTTCAATAGCATGATAGGATGACTATAGTTAACAATAATTTATTGCATATTGTCAAATGGCTAGTAGAGAAGATTTGGAGTGTTCTCAACACAAAGAAATGATTAATGTTTGTGGTGATGGGTATCTTAATTACCCAGACTTGATCATTACACATTATCTACTTGTATTAAAACATCACATATATTCCCTAAATATGTACAATTATAATATTATATATCCACAAAAATAAAAAAGTTAAAGTTCAAATATACTGATAAGCTATGCAGGTATAAATATCAATTATTATTGTCTAGAATGACTTCTTTGTTAACCTACACATATGTTCAATTATTTAGATAGGCTTTGAGAATATGGATATTTAAATTCTGTTAAATTCACTTTAAAAAAATTAGTTGAATTGGGTGGTGCCTATGGCTCAAAAGGGTAGGGCACAAGCACCATATGCCAGAGGTGGCAGGTTCAAACCCAGCCCTGGCCAAAAAAAAATTAGTTGAATTTACCAATGTGTGTTAATTTGATGCCATTACCATCTGTTTATTGTTTCAACAGTAGGCTTTTTATATTGATTTACATGTAGCATTCAACACTATGTATATTCGATAGAATAATGTCAAGCAAGATTAAACATACAATTTCATGGATAAAAGTGTAGGCTCCAGCTGTGTGGTCTTGGTCAGGTAACTAACCCTTTGGTTTTTAACCTGTTGATTAGAGACAATAAAACTGCAGGTACAATTGGCTTGTGATAGGATGAAGTGATAGTACATACTGTACTTAATTTCTAGCATATGGTGAATATTAGATAAATATGACCTATGCCCTTTCTATAGATTTTATTGTGCTGTTGTTTCATTATATTACTGTCTTTTTTAAAAAAAAATTAACATGAAGGTCAATTTTTAAGTTCCATTGTCTTGATTGTGAAGATGCTATACAAAATTTTTTAAACTCCTTTAAAAAATACTTTAAAGAAAAAAGTCTTGATATTACAATTGTAATAAGCTTTAACCTATTTAAAACTTTAAAAAGTTGTATGAAAATTGGTTCCTCCAAATGATTTATAATTTTGAGAGGTGGTGGTGGTGGTAGCACTGAATTCCAGGTATAGTTGGCAGCCACCTGACTGGATAGGCAGTTCCTGCCTCTAAAACGTTCGTGCTGTCCGTGTTAGCAATATGCTATCCTACACTTCACTGCCTCGGATTACCCTTGCAAAGAGTCACTTCTTCCTGGAGGTGATAAATGTGTCAACTCTAAATTAAGGGGATGAGAAAGGCCTAATAATGTCAAAGTGATTACTCATCATGAGAAACAAAAAAGCATGTTTTGCCCATTGCACTCTAAAGGATGAAAATTGGGCTGAGTATAGTTGTCCCTTCCAAAAAACACTGACTGTTTATTGTTCACTTGCTTTTTATTCCATCATTGTGTGGATGTAGAAGAGGAAAGAGAAAGAGAGAGAAAGGAGAAAAAAGAGTGAGAGAGAAGAGGTAATTTGAATGTGTATAAAAAGAAGGTACATTTTTCCAATGTTACTTGTTCAACAAAAGGATTGAAAAGCTACTCTCTTCAGAAAAAGTGTGATGGGAAGAGGCTGGGAATTATAATTAATTCAATAGGACAAAAAAGGGCAGATGAACCAAAGATGTGCTCAGCTTCCCAAGGGACAGCTGAGGTTGACAGCAGGATTTGGTGTGCAACCCCGTCATGTCATGCCATTCTAATTTTTTTCACTTATGTTTGGTTATGTTGGAGACACAAGAGTGGCTTCCTTCTTGAAATCAAATCTCAGCCACAAAGAGCCAACTGCTTCCAGAAGAGATAAAGAAACTGCAGAAGGGAGAAGGCTGGCGAGGCAGAGGTTCGGCTGGATTAGAGAGCAGGCCGTGTAGGTACTGAGGCCTGGAGGAGGAGGGAGAAGAGAGGATGACAGGCAGAGAGAGGAATTTTGTGTTGAAACCTTGTGGGTGGAGCAGGCTGAATGATGTGAAGGCAACATTATGGTGATGTGAGTGGGTGACGGACGTGAAGTGGATAGAAAGACCTTGGAGTGGAAAATGTTCGGGAACTGAGAGAGCTGAGAGAGTGTCAGAGGGTAACTGGGGGTGGGAGCAGACTCTCCAAGCGTGTTAATGGGGTTGGAGTGGGACTGGAGTGGAGGGAGGTGCAGACGCAGGTGCCATGTCTTTGGAAAGGCGAGGCCTCCAGGGTCAGCACGTCATGTGTAAGGTGACCAGATTTTAACATTGGTAAAGTGGGACACCATTGATGGGGGAGTGGGGGTGGGGCTTGACAACAATGCAAACTTTGATAAGCTGTTCTTGATAATCATTTCTCAACAATTATTTGTTATTATTACAGTTTAACATTATAAAATTAACAAAAATAATATAAAACTCATATCCTGGTGAAATAGCCACATGGCAGCTGAAAACCTTATATTCCCTTCCTGTTCTCCTGCCTGTTTGTGCATTCTTTCCAAAAATCAGGACTTTTTAAAAATGTCATGGGACGCAGGACAAATTGTTAAAAATTGGGACTGTCCTGCCAAAAGCAGGACATCTGGTCACCCTAGTCACGTGCAGTGAGGGAGCAGCAGCCGGGCTGGCAGCGGGTGGAGAGCGGCAGCTGCTTCACTTTGAGCTCTTCACTCAGCCTCTCCTCGTTCAGTTTCTTCACTGTGTTCTGGTGCAAGTTTAGAAATTTTGGTATAGCTCCCAAGTGGAGACTACATTACTATTAGACAGAGCAGGGAGGCAATTTATCATAGATTTCCATACAATGGATGGTGGCAGCTGGAGTTATGAGGGTGACAGTGTATACTCTAGAAAGTCGTTAAAAATGTAACCTAACAGGGAAGAATTTCAGGTGAATTCCCAGACTTCTGTTGGCTTCTGTTAAGATGAGAATGACAGGAGAAGGAGTCCATCCAAAGAAGACCAAAACGACCCATCTGTGCACGCCACGTTGACAACATCCTGGTGGAGAGGTCGGGTAGGTACAGAATAGGACACTCACATGGTCAGAAGTCTGGGCCAAACATGGAGACATAAAATTTATTATTTTATAGATAGTATTTAAAACTATGAGAAGAGATTAAACCACCAGGGAGGGGAAAAGTAAAGGGACAGAAAAGAGAACGTAGGACAAAGCCCTTTGGAATTACAACATCTGGACATGTCCCAGTGATTAGCAAAGGACACTAAAAATTAGAAAAGTAACAGTGAATACGGGGGAGCCCTGGTGTTGTGGAAGTCAAGAGAGGATGCATAATCCAGAAAAATGGATGCAGGGAGAGGAACAGTAGACTTGGCCAGCCTGGTGTCAAGGGCGTCATGTCACTCTTCCCACAGGCAGCACCCTGACACTGGGCTTTCAGGTTCCTGACTACAGGTTGGGTTACCGTTCCTCCTGGTGCATCCTTAGGACTGTTGGATACTTAGAAAACTTTGCGCTTTGTCAGTCAGGCGAGAGCCGCACACACTTTCCCAGGAAGGCCTAGTCTGCTCACCGGCGTCCCTTCCACAGCCAGGTGATCGGGTGGATGGCCAGCAGAGAGACGGGCAGTGAAAACAAACACTTTCCAGTCCCTGGAACCCCGGCACAGAGGAGCTTCTGCTTAAAGAATTTCCTCCACTTTCTCACAAAGCTGAAGTTATTTCCAGGAACGACTGCGACAGTGCCCCTTCCCATGTAGGTGCCTTCCCTGTGTCACTCGCCTGGTGTAACAACCCCACATTATGCATCTACTAAGAGGACTGGAATGCCACAATGAGGCTCATGGTCAGCAACAGCATCCACAGCACGTCCACACCAGAGAGCCCTGGGGGGCCCTGCACGCGTTAACTCAGTTACTCCTCAGCACAAGTCTGTGAGGGAGTCGGGCCCTGTCATTATTTCCATTTTACACTTGAGGACAATGAGGCCTGAAGAGATCAAAGAACTTGCCCAACTCTAGCTCCAAAGTCCAGCTCTTAAACATTAGGCCGCTCCCCCACGTGCACGCACATACACACCCTCTCTCTCTCCTGATGTGAACTCAGAGCAACACTGTAAAGAGAAGCGGTGAGCCCAGAGCCAGGCTTTTAAAACACTCCAAACTGGCAGTAACTGACCCCAAGGTACCTGAGAGGACAAAGTGTGAACTTGCACCAGGCTGTAAAGACCTGAACTCTGCTCCCTCCCTGTGCAGGGCTCCTTCTGGGAACTCCACAGCTCATTAGCTCATTGCCCAAACTCATTCCAGGAAATCCCTAAGCTTTAAGACTGTGAGTTCTTAAAGTGGCAAGCAGGGGGGTAGGCGCCCTATTGTGATCTTTAATCTGCCCTGAGACCAACCAAGGGGAGGCCCAAGATGTGCTTGCTTTGAGGCAAGCAGTTTTAATTTCAGTCTGTCATAGTTTAAACAGAAAAGCCCTGTGCATCCAGTAATGTCCCAATGCAGCCTGTTTGAATTATTAAAATTCTCAGTGCTCCCAGAGAATATGAACCAGCAACATTGGAGTGGGTGTACAAGTGAGCACATCAACAGCACAAATCCTTTAGTTTCAATTTCAGAGATTTTGCCTGATCATAAAGACCATTTTGGATTTTGTCAATGACCAGTTTCCATTGGCTTCTATGAGTATTTGTCTAAAAAAGGAATAAAAGTTATTGGTAACATAAACCACAAGAACTTTGCAGTTATTGTCATCTTGGGAAAGATGGTTCCATGAGTTCTATTCCATGGGTATAAGAAGTAGCTTAAAAACCTTACTTCTCTTATTTCATTCATTCAGTAACCATTTGTTGATGTATATCTGTATTCCAGAAGTTGAATCACAATGATGAACAATATATTCACTATTTGCTAAAACCACACAATTTGAGAAAGGGTTAAATAATCAGACCACATCCTCATGGTGGGTGAGTTAAGGATAAACACCATCGCTGTGGGGCCATGGGATGCTGTCGGGTTACTGACAGTGCCAGCAACAGAGAAAATAAAATCTTTCTCTTTCTCATCCCTTATAAGTATGACTTTTCTCCAGAGGAATGTTTGTTTTAGAGAAAACCCATGAGTGAGAGCACTTCAACCTCCCTCACCAGGATGTCTGCCCTCCAAGACTTCGGCTATGTCCAGGGCTGCGGAAAAGCCATTAGGGGCATAAGAAGCCATTAGGGATATGAAAAGCCATTAGGGGAGGCAAGTGGGAAGAAGGGACGCAGGGCTGGGGCGTCCGTGAGGACACTGAGGACCGCTATTCTATTTTCACTCAACTGACACTTTACGTGTAGTGCTAACCTCAGTGGCCCTTTTTTCAAATCAGGGGTCCTTCCCCAGAAGTCCACAGATGGTCTTTTAAAAGCACAGGTGAACCCCTTGAACTCATTTGAAAAATTTGCATGGATTTTTATCAACAGCGTCCATGGAATGCATAAAACTCTCAAGAGAATTCAATATAGGAAAAAGATTGAGAGCAATTCAGAAACACATTCAGATTTTTCAGGGGGTCAGATGAAGTTGGGGGGGGCTGAAGCTTTTAGAATAAAAATACAAAATTTAAGTGTGAAATTATTTAATGACCATTATTTAGACTGAAAATATAATACTCCTTTTAGTTGTCTTAGTACAGCTCTTCTGGACTTTTTTCTAATGGCTTCTGGCTGTGTGCCCTGTGATAATTCCCTCACGTGCCAGCTGTGGTTCCAGTTCATCTGACATCACTGAGGTTAATGCTTCCCATCTGTAGAAGTCTTCGGTGTACTGAGAAGCCCGTCCTTATGTAAGGCTTCATGTACTGTCCTCAGAAGGCCTGCATTTGTGAGGCAGTATGGCTAAAAACACTCTTTCAGTATGCGTAAGATCCAGCAGTTGATAGAAACACTATACCTTCATGCTCTCTGCTACCCCAGGACTGTTCTGGATGCTTTGAATGTGTAACACACACCCCTGCCCAGCTCTATGAGACTGATACTGACAGTGGCTTGTGAGAAGTAAACTAAAGACAGAAAAGAGCATATAGCTTTGCCTGAGGTGACACAGCTGGCAAGTGGGTAAAGTCAGGGTTTAACCCCAATCAGATTTGTTCCAGGGGCAGAGCACCAGCCATTGCATTCTGTCTTTTAGGAAACTGAATACAAGATGGGGATAGAGATGTCTCCGTCTCAAGGACTGAGTTCCTGCATTGCCTGGGCTTCCCCTTGAGATGAATGAATAATAAAATGACAGAAGCTTCAGATGAGCAGAAGGAGTTTGGAAAGAGCAGGGACTCATGCCCCGCTTCACCCCAGGAGCGGCTGCATTACAAGGTGCCTTGCTCCAGCAGCTGTGGGCAGCAGAGAGGACATGGCACTGTGGTGTATAGAATCTAAGAGGCACCTTCTTGCTCTCTAAAGCTGTGTCATGTCACATAAGAAGCTCACTCTGCCCCAGGAGCCTGTACCTATCCAAAGGGCAGGAGAGATTGGCTACATCAGCACCAAAAGCAGAAGGAACAGAGGCCAGGCCAGCCCCAGGGACACTCCATGGGAGGCCAGTAATGGCCAGGACATCAGTCCAATTCTTGAAAAGAGGAGAAGAGAAGAGAAACCAAAACCAACAGCCCCCACTATCGGCAATAGACCCTAATGAGGAAAAGGTATGTGGAGATAGAAAGGAAGATGGCAAAGAAACGTTTTATGTTCTTGTTGCTTTATCAACAGACATTGACTGGGCCTCCATTCTATTCCATAAACTGTGCCAGTCACTGGGTCAAGGAACAAAGGCAAGCAAGCTCCTGATTCCAGAATGCTTGCCTTAAAGCTGAGTGATTAAACAAACATGTGAAAATATCAGCAGACAGGAGAGGGCAGAATCAAGTGCTATAAGTGGGGTCACATCTGTTTTTTGTGTCTATTTTAAAAAGGAGTGAAAGGTTTGGAATTAAATATGGCAAAATGTTAACAGTTGATGACCTTGTTAGTCCCCGGTCATGACCATGCGGTGTTTGTTATGCATGTTTTAGTCTCCATAATCTTCTGTATTTGATTTTTCCATAAAAATTTATGTTCAAATAAATAAATAGCCATATACTTCAGAATATATGGTAAAGCAACATCTCTGCCTACTACTTGTTATGGTTTTCTAATAATGGTTTTTGCTTTGCGGAGGAACAAAACACTTTTTGACTTGGAAAATTTCAACTCTAAAAAAGCCTATCTTCTGATAATAGAAACTTCAGATCTAGTATTTGTATAAATACACTTCCAAGATTAGTAAAAAGAAACTGCTTTAAGAATGGATAACAAGTGCTGTGTGGATATTCAGCAAGAGTTAGTTTTGTGGTTTGTCAAGCAAGTATAGGAAAAATCCATTTAGCCACCTAAGAAAGTGGGGTCTTATCTGAATATTCTTCTTTTTACAAGATTATGTAAATGAGTAATTAGAGTCTTTCTTAAAAGGAAGTGAATGAGGGTATAGACATGAAACTGAGTAAGTCCGAAGGGCCTTTGGTCAGTACGAATCTCTGAAAGTCAGTTTTCTTCTTTGCGTGTATATAGACATGAAACTGAGTAAGTCCGAAGGGCCTTTGGTCAGTACGAATCTCTGAAAGTCAGTTTTCTTCTTTGCGTATAAAGTGACCAAATTCCTTCACTAATCCTTTGATTGATGCTCAGATTCAGTGTTTATTCTACTGACTGTACTGGAAACAAGTCTCACTTTGCACACAGGCAACATCAGACAAAAGAAAGGGAAGTAGGTGTGGTGCTGTAGTTAACTATAATGACAAGAGCCTGGGATTCTATTTATAGCATTTGTTAAACTTTCATCTCTTCAAATTGCTATTTTCATGCAGCAAACCTCCATCTCTCAGGCAACAGAATAAGCAACCTGAGATTAGACCTGGAAGTAATTTCTGGCATGAGTCAAATATGTAATGACTAAGAAAACACTTTCCTCACCTTGAAGAGCCACCAGTTACTGATGAGGGTGTGAAAATAAACACTTCCAAAGGAACCCTGGTGGGGGTCAGAGTGGGAAGAGAGGCCCAAGGAGGGTTTAGGCTACATGAGCACATCTGTGAGGCAGGACTGGTCAAGTGTGACTATGAGACAACATTTTTTTTTTTTTAACAAAGCAATTCTATTACAAAGGACTTGTCAGGAGACTATTTCCTATATCTAATTAAAAATATAACTGGTGACTGAATAGTGACTGAATCTGAGACCAGAAATTGAGAGCTTTGATTTTGAAACTTTGGCTTCTAAGTTACGGAGTGACTAGGCAAATTATTGTTGTATTTAGCTCCTCCCAAATGCCTTCTCTAAAAGCATGCTCAGCTCCACCATGGACTCAGCCCCACAAGGGTGGAAGGATGCGCCTAGGACTGGGATGGTGAGAGGACTGGGAAGTAGACAGAGGCTGGGCAGAGACTCACTCCTGTTTCATGTACCCTTGCTCTGCCTGCTCTCACATTACAGAGAACAACTCCAAATTCTCTGTCTTCTGTTAGTTCTTATGTTCTTTACTGGTTGAAACGTTTATTACAGCCAGCTGGACTTCCCACACCTCGCACTCAGTATGTGTGCAATGTGGTCAGGCTAATGCGTCAACATTGCTAGGAAAATCTCTGAACATGGAACAGAGATTGCAGCAGCCAGGGTGCTCAAGGAAGGCTACGGGGCAAGGCTTCCTTTCCAGTAAGCAAGGGCATAGACCTGTTGCTGAAGGTGGTGATTTTTTGAAAACAATTTTAAACTTATTGGTGTTGAGTTTTAAGGCTTTCGATGTTTAAGCAGCTGAGATTTACTTCATTTGTAGGTCTCAGCACAAACCCATTTACAATATATCTTAACTATTAGTGACCAAGACTCTTACAATGAGGAGAATACTGTGAGTGGAATGTGGCCAATAGTGAAGAGACTACTGCCAATCTCCTTCTCTACTAGCAGTGAAGAACGTTCACCGTGTATCATGCACGGGGTCAAGGTCCTGATGCTTCAGTTTGCCCTTCCTTTTGTACCAGATAGCATTACCCAGAAAGCTGCAATCCTTGTGACTGTGCAATCGTGTATCTCATGCAAAGCTTTGTTCTGGATTAGTAAGTGAATAAAGAAGGTATCTATTTTCATCACATTAAATGTGTGTGTGTGTTGCTCGCCTACTATGTATAACCTTCTATAAAAAGGTTGATAAATACAAATATCTAAGGACTGATTTTAACCTCCAGGAAATAAGATTGTCATATGCAAACAAACAACAACAAGAAAAAAGACTAGCACCATGAGGTCAGCAATGAAGACAGACAAGGAATAGGAACACGGGGTGCTGTAAGAGGTCACGGGAGGTGGGGCATCAGGCAGGGGGTGTGGCATCAGGCTGGAGGCAGGGCATAAGATGGGGGCGGGGCATCAGGTGAAAGGCGGGACATCAAGTGGGAGGCAGGGCATCAGGAAGGAGACAGGGCATCAGGCTGTCTACTCCAGGAAGACTTCCTGGAAGGGGCAGGATTGAAGCTGGGCTTGGAAAAGGGAGTTGAGTTGGGAGTTACAGAGAAGAAGTAGGGTGTGTGTTCCCACAGGGGCCCTTTAGAGAAGCCCATTTCAAGCTGGATTTAGAAACAGTCTCCTCCCTTGCCCACCCCCCCAACCCCCAAAGGAGGAATTAGGAATTTATTGGCCCAGGTATTGAGGAGTTTAAAGCTAACTCCAGTTTCAGATATGACTATAGGCCAACACCCAAACACACTAGGCTTCTGGGCTGGTTTCACTCTCCAACAGCTCTCCAGAGGTCTGCAAACTCCAGATCCCTGTCCTGCCCACCCAGCAGTCACGAACACCCTGGAATCCAGTTCTGTTGACCTGACACAGGACAAGCCTGTCCTGAATCAATCATCGCAGCCACAGTGACAAAACATTTCTATTGCCTGACCTAGGTGATAAGCCCTTGGAATTGGGTGACAGAGGATGGGGGATTAGTGCCCCCATTAACCTAACAGGTGATGAGCTATATGGGGAGAATTCTGTTAGACAGATCTGAGGGGTACTTCTGCCAGGAGAAATGGATGCTAGGAGTCAGAAACCAAGGTGGTATAAATAAATGTTGAAAAATTGGAGCGAAGTCAAGGTTTACACAGACTTAGATGTCCTTAAATCTGAGTACAAATAATTACCATTAAAATAAATTATTATATTTTCAGATATTTGTCTTGCTTTCTACCTGTTTTTTAAATTACATACCAAGGCACAATTTGGAAACATTTAACCTGCAAAACATGTTTAATGCTCATTCTCTCCCATCTCTGATCATTATCTTATCCCACTGCTCATAAAAAAATAATAATAAATTGGTAAATTGAGTGAAGCATGAGATGCTCTCTGTTGCTCAGGACGAAGCATTAAGAAACCTTTTCTTGGGAATTCCCCATGTTTCAGATAGGCTAGAAATTAAGTGGCTGATTCATTCACTCATTAACAATGGAGAGAATGTTCTAAGATGCCAATCTGTCCTAACCCCAGTAGATCCTCCCTAATGCCTGTTCTTGCAAAATGCCTCTGAAATTTCAGGGGTGTTTACTGGCGTTTGTTCTCACCAAATGCTCACACACCTACGTCACGGCGCTTTGTTTATGCTCCTGGATGTCGCTGTACTTTGTTTTAGAGCAGTCCATAGCAGCAGTAGTGCTGACTACTCCTCTCAGATAACATACCATTTTTCACGTTTTGTTGTTGCTTTTGAAGTCTACCTTTTCAGAGTTTCAAATTTCAAGCAAATTAAAATATTAAAAATATCAGCAGGTTGAAACTGTGGTGGAGAATGTGTTTTTAGAATGCATATTTATAATCTCTCAAAAGCCACCAAGGCCCTAATTAAGTGAGGGGTGTGGATCCCCAGGCTTTAGAGCACCTTGACGTCCTTCATGGCAGTGAATGCTTTCCAAAGGTGGGTTTTCATCCCATTTGGAAATTTGGAAATAAACTAGCTTGATCACCTATTTCTGAATCAGACCTTTCTTTATACTTACATTTATAGTCCATAAATACAAGCTTTGACCTCAAAATATTTTTTATCTTCTTATTTTCAGTCTGAAATCCTCATTCTCCAGTAGGTCTTAATCTTTTTTTTTTTCTCTAAAAATTCACAAAAACTATTAACTCTCTCTCCCCCAAAGTGTATAAACACATCAAATGTTACTTAAAATTATGGGAGGTTCTTACACACATCAACCCCATAGGCAACCCAGTTTAAAAACACCTTTCAATGTTAGGGAAAATGTAGTTTGTTTTTTTAGTTCAAAGTCTCTATACAAAGAGATATCTGTGACCACCTCATCAGGCTTCTCCTTTGACTGGGTTGGATCCTATCAACCCCCAGAACAGTAAACTAGACCTCAGAGAAAGAAAAGTACAGTGAATCACTTCTTTCTCCCTATTGTTAGGTAAGAGGACATTCTGGAGTGTACTCACTGTGAATTAGCAACGCCAGACAAAAAACAACCCATCAGTAGCCCAGTGACAGCTAAAGAATACTGGGTTGGACATTTGAAACGTAACCAAATCTTAGGGACACACCACAAGGCTGGCCTTCCCTCTTATTCATCAAGTATTTCTTGGGTGTCTTCTTTGCCTAAGGTAGTTGGTATGCATTAGTTAGTTTCATTAGTGGTATGGGTAGCACCCTACAAATAGTAGGCACTCAATATGTGCCCAGTGTGAATAACTAACATTTATTAATTAATATGTGTCAAGAGCTTTACTTCTCAATGCAACTCTGTGCAAGAGAGGTGTTATCAGCCCCACTGTGCGTGTGAGGAGACCAAGGCCCATAGATCTTTGGTGACTAGCTGCTGGCAAGTGGCCAAGCCATTGTGAACTTAAATCGGTGTGTTTAACCAATGAATTACTTTCAACCACTTCAATTATTTTGGCTATGACTGTTTAGTTCTATTTAAGAGGTGATGAAGTCCAGGTTCAGATCTAGTTAAGAACTTGCTCAATTGTACATGAGACAAAGCCTGGATTACGCCTGGGTTTGACCGATTCCAAACCCTGAGCTGCCATGTGACATCACTGCAGCTTCGACGTCACAGTGTGAATTCCATCCTCTCGCTGCGTCTTGTCCTGATTTCTGGTATGTCTCCACTCCCACAGCCCTTCATTTGAAAGCACACTTCACCCCCTTGGAGCAAATACCATGAGAGCTGCAAACAACACCACCATTCTCAAGGCAAAGGCAGCCATACAAAGATCCGGCAAAATGTCAAGGCTCAGTCATCATAATTTTCCCTTAGTGAATTACTCAGGTGTTTTAAACTTAGGAGGGTTGTCATTCTCTGAAGGCCCCATGACAGAGATTTGGTAGAAATTGGGACTGGGAAGGAGAAAAGAAGGTGCTTAAGAGCCATTGATTGGATTGAGGTTTCATTCCAATATACGTGCCTCTTAGGTTGTATATTTATTATCATTTCTGAAGGTCACAGGCTTACCCAGGTAGCCATTCATTCTCCTTCTGCCAGAGAGTGGGTCCTGAAACCAACACTTCTTATGAAAAGCCCGCACAAGGACACCCTCCATCCCCTGCTGCCTGCCCTCCTCCATCTACTCACGGTGGGCAGACTCGCTGACTGTAAGAGCCAGGGCATCATCAAGGGCAACACTATAAACAATGAACCATGGAGAAGTATGGCTGCAGGCTGTCCTCAAGTTTCAGGTGTGTGACACGGGGTGTCCCCATGCTTCAGGTGTGTGACACAGGGCTGTCCTTGCATTTCAGGTGTGTGACATAGGGCTGTCCCCATGCTTCAGGTGTGTGACACAGGGTCTTGAATCTTAAAATGTATTCCTAGAAATGATAGTAAGCCAGGCCTGTCTTGGCCTACAGATTTATATAAGGATTTAAAGGAATTTTTAGGGGACACTAAGCACCAGCTCCACCATTTGGGAGTTAAAAATCTCATCTCACACTGATGTAGACGGAGACAGCCACGAAGGGAGAGAAATAAATGCAGTCAAGTAACACAGTGGTGAGATCCTTACTCATAAAGTAGAACAAACATTTACTCAGTGAGATAATCTTCCCAATTCCTGAGAACATGGAAACATCATCACTTCTGTTACCTGCCTGGCCCTAAGCAGCATGTTTATTTCAAGTCTCCAGGATTCAATGTATTCACTTGCAAAAAAAAAAAAAAAAATGCCAAAAAGCACACATGTCCACAGGTGTAGTCAAACATTTCAGAAATATTCAAGAATTAATCCCATGTCCAAAAGGAAGCTCTCCTTTCAGATTGCAACTTTTTTCAAGGAGAGGCAGCATTTTAATTGCAGGGTATCAAAAATTTAGGAACATTATTTAAAGTGGATCTAAATAATGTGTCTTTCTTCGACATTTGATTCAGTTATAGAAGAGTTGATAGGAGCATGATCTTTTTCCCTCTTGGGCACCTGGTTAGTTTTCATCTTGTCTATTCATAGAAATGTGGGCGCCAGAGGCCGATGGGTGAGGTAACCACTTTTCCAACACCAGATATGAAATTCAAACAAAGGTTATTTTATTTTAGTTCAGCTGGGGATTTCCAATGAAACATCCTCTTTCTATGGTGTTTGGAATTCAGATATTAGTTTTGGATTAGAGACACATTACAGTTGTCAATTCAAAGAAAAAACTGAAAAAAATGGCGTTACCTTTTTGTAGTATGTACAATAAATTAAAATAACAAGAGAAAGGAAGAAAATCTTCCATTATTAGTGATGGCAACAATATTTCACCTGCTATGTGCATATATTATCTGCTGAACATTGTGAGAGCATTTCTATATTATGAGGGCACGTTTGACCCCTCCAGAACCACTTGTCACCTTACTCTGTGACCATGTTCATGCACAGCTATGCACTACATACAACTTTTCAGACAACAATGGACCACTCATTTAATAGTGGTCCCACAAGATTATACTGACACTGAAAAAGTTCCTAATGGCTAATGACATTGTAGCTAGCATAGGATGTATGTTTAAGCTTAGGAGGGCTAAGTTTATCTAAATTGCTTTTGAAAAACAAAGGTAAGCACACAGTGTCTGCGACTCTGCAGTGGAGCGTGGTGCCGTGCAGGTGCTCACATTCACCCACCACTGACACCCAGAGCACCTTGCTGTCAGAAGCTCCATTCATAGTTAGTGCACACTACAGATGTACCCTTCTCATCTACTGCACCATATTCTTACTGTTCCTTTCATATGTTTAGATGCATTAACACACAAACACTTGCTGTAGTATTACAGTTGCCTACAATGTTCAGCACAGTAGCGTGCTGTGTAGGTTTATAGCCTCAGAGCTGCTGGGAGAATGGGGACCGAAGACCCCATTCTTGGCAAGGGAAAGCACCTCCAGAAAAAGAGGAAAACTAAAAAGTAAGCTGATTGAATCAGAACACAGAAAATTCGACTAGTTTACATTTAAGCTAGCCATTGCCAGCAAGCTTCTTGCCTTTTCTGAAATTCTAGCCTGTTGAGGATACATCTTGCAAACACCCTGCTGGGTCTGTGAGCACTCTGAGAAGAGTAATGGCCATAGAGAGACACTGGCAAGTCCTAGAAAAAGATATATCTTCTAGGGCATTTCCTGCCCATTAAACAGGCAAAGTAGACATCCATTCTGGAGATGTGCATTTGCCTGGGGCAGAGATCAAAGGAATAGCTAAGTCCTGAGTTATGGGCAGAAGAGCTTATATCCCTTATCTCAGAGGAAGGTCCTCTGTGGTGGGAGGAAAATGCCTCCCTCCCACTGATTCCTCAGAGGAGATTAATGCCCCTGGCATTTTACTCAACAGGAAACTAGCAGAGTTTAACACTTCCCTAGAAATCTGTGTGTGTGATCCCAAGCAGGAGGTGCTCCCAATACAAGGCTCAGATTTCTGAAGGTTACCCTTAAAATTAATAATAATAACAATAGGAGCTGATATGCTCAATCAGAGAAACTGCTGGTGTCTTTGTTCCCTCCTTCATCCTACCCTTTGGGCAAATAGATTTCAATAAAATCAGAGTGGAGCAAACACTCTGGGCCATTGCAGGAATCCCCCAAATGGGCAATGGACCCCTGAGCTCCCACTTTTAATTCTACTCTATGTCTCATGTCTCTTTCTTTACCATAGTTTCTAACTCTGTATTTCTTATGTCAATAGCCACCAGTTTCCACAGGTCTTAGGGGACCCTGCTCTCAGGGTGGGACCCATACACAGAGCCACAGGTGCACTTTACAGCCCATGTGAGACAGTTACAGGTCCATGTGAGTGCACACTCTGCAATGTGCACCTGAGGACACAATCTCCTAGCAATGCCTTCCCAATAAGGCATCCCCATCAGTAATGACATGTGACTGCATTTGTAGGACAGAGCAGAGCCCACAAAGCCATGACCCCACATGACCCCATACTCACAGTCAGCTGGACCACAGACTAGGTATTTGCGAAATTCAAATTCAGGGTCCCCCAGCCACCATCTGAGACCCTCTGTGCAGGGTGCTGCCTCAGACCCACTGCTTGCTGAACCCTTTGAGCAATGTCACATGAGAGGCAGAGACCTTAATACCCATTAAAGAGCCAGGTTTTCACCCTTCATGCTCTTCCCTCTGCTTTGCACAGTCAGCGCTAAGGCAGAGACCAGTAGCCTGAGACTTTGCTGGTAGGGCAGCTCCCCAGTGTCACAGAGCCAGGTCAGAAGGGCCCCTGCTTGCCTTAATGCTCAGCCACCATCACCTTGAAATTATTTATTTTATTTTATTTTTTTAACAGAAAGACTCTCACTTTATTGCCCTCAGTAGAATGCCCTGGTGTCACAGCTCACCAGCAACCTCCAACTCCTGGGCTTAGGTGATTCTTTTGCCTCAGCCTCCCAAGTAGCTGGGACTATAGGCGCCCGCCCACCACAGCAGCCAGCTGACTTGAAATTCTTAACAATTTTTTCTGAAACTAAAGCTAAAATTTGATATCCTGTGGGATCATTGCAGAAGTGTGAATGATATCAGTAACAGTAATAACAATAAATGCTTTTGAGCACTCTGTACGGTGCTATACTAATCGTGCATGTTTTGTGTCAACTCATTTAATTTTCTAAAGGACAGAAGAGAGAAAGTGACGAATTTTACAAATAAGGCAAGTTCCCAGAAACTGCCCTGCTTCATGTTGTCTATTACATACTAATTTCTAAGTCCTTTATTCTCACAGTAAATGGAGGTAGGCGAGCTTTAGTTAATCAAGCTTTGCCCCCTGAGGCTGAGAAGTCCAGCTGTTTGTGTATACAAGGTTACCCCAAACCTGACCAAATTAGGAGCTGTATTAGTGAAGAAATGAGTTTTGCACAGACAACATGGACGTCTACCACAGACATGGTTGTCCCACATAACAATTGAGAACAGAGAAGCTCAACAAGCCTGGAAATTGCTCCAGCTATAGGTGATGCCTGCATAGAGCCAGAGTCTGATCAGCTCTGAAGGTTAGAGTTCAACCACTGTTGTTAGACTGCCTTTGTGTACACATCCACACACACTCCAAGTTTTTGTGAAAATAATTAAAAAATTTAAGCACCAGTGTGTCACCATCAAACTCTCAACAAGGGAACCAAGGGCCTCCAGAATGGTTTCTTTAGACCCAATCTGTGCTGGCAAAGAGGCAGTGCTTAGTTGCACAGCTGCAGACTTCCCACAGACACCTGTGAAGCTTCATTATGGCCAGACCACTGGAGTCCCCACACCTCTTAGTACAAGGTCAGCCAGAGAGGATTCCGAGAATCAAAGGGTTGATTCAGTTTAAATGTTTATAGTTTGATAATGTAGCAAACTTGTGAGGTAACTGCTGAGTGTGGTGTATCTTTAGCCATATTATTTTCCAAAGATAATCTTATCTCTTACCAGTCCTGGAAAATTAGCCATTCCTAAACTACTAATTGTATTACAAAGATAGCACTACATTTATATTTATAACAAGGGTATCAGTACATCAACCAATTTGATTTTTTTCCCTAAAACTGTGGATATTTGTTGAGTGGCACCTGTGGCTCAAAGGAGTAGGGCACCAGCCCCATATACTGGAGATCGCAGGTTCAAATCTGGCCCCAGCCAAAAACTATAAAAAAAAAAAAATTTAGTATTTGTCATCATGGAGAGACAGCATGAATCCAACAAAAAGATTCCAAGTGTAGTCAGTGAAAAAATAATGTTTCCCAACTAAGTGATTTCCATCAGGATCATTTGGAATATAAAGAAGAAAAAATACTTGCATAAGAATAAAATGTGCATCACTTTTGTTTATACTTTCAAAGGAGACATTTCAATAAGTAATTTATATAATTATATGTCACTTGAAGATTTCATGAGATAGTTCATACCTAGATCACAAATAAAAAGAAAAATAAGGAAATACATAGTATAAGTAGTTAAGATTTTCCTGGGTTGAGATTGTCCGAAAGAATGCTGTTTCATACTCATATAAGCTAGAGGCAACAACTTGGAAATATAAAAAGTTATTGAAAACCAAAGTTATCTGAATCCTGAAACTTTTCAAAGAAACAGAAAATGAGATCAGCTTTCTTGTTCCTGGAAAACTTGGCATTAGAGTGACAATGAAGAAACTGTGGGTAGGGAATGACAGGAAACGGACTTTGATTTTGTTCTCCAGAGTAAGAATAGAAATCCAGGAGGCCGAAGCTGCTGTTGCTCTCTTTAAAATTTTACTGGCATACTCGGAGATGAATTCTTAGCAAGCACCTTGCTGAGGGAATGACTGAAGCAGCAACATGGGCAAACACGTCTCCAGAACCATTAATGAAGACTGTTCAAAGGGCCTTTAAGGGCAAACTTTAGCATGCTATTCTGGAGAAAGAGATAGTTCTAGAATGAAAATAGTTTGTAAACAAAGTTAAATTCTCACTCTGAAACATAAATAAAATTGTAATTTGAATTTATTCAAAGAAAACAATGGAATGAGTTTGGGTCAGTGAGGTCCAAAAGCAAAGAAACCCTGCTGCTGGTGGCAGGTATTCTCACGTCCCACTCCCTACGTGGTTTCCATCCACCACCCCATATCCTGTGCAGTGGCACATGTGTACCTTGCTGTACCTAGGAACTGTGACCCAGGGAGAGTCTGCACACCTAATCTTCCTAAGCCAGTGAGTCACACATAGCATCCGTGGTAATCTTCAAAGAACTCAAACATGGAAACTACCATTGTTGAAATATGACCTACTTAGATGTGTCACCTGTGGAAGGCAGAAGAACCAAGTAAATAAATGTATATATTCTATACATTTTGGAAATGTTTCTATTGTATTTCTTAATCTGTGGTTCTAAATATTAATACATTTCTAGAACACTCTAGAATACATTTGACTATATGCTTTGGTTGTTGTCTCCTTAGCCATACAGAAACTTTGCAGTTTAATTAAGTCCCATTTGTTTATTTTTGTTCTTGTTGCAATTGCCACTAGAGTCTTCTTCATAAAGTCTTTCCCCAGGCTGATATCTTCAAGGATATTTGTATATTTTGAATCAGACAAAAGCTTGATAGCTAGGATTTATAGAGAACTCAAATTAATCCACACGAAAAAGGCCAACAACCCCATATATCAATGGGCAAGAGACATGAATAGAACCTTCTCTAAAGAAGACAGATAAATGGCTAACAAACATATGAGAAAATGCGCATCATCCCTCATTATTAGAGAAATGCATATCAAAACTACTCTGAGATACCATCTAACCCCAGGGAGAATGGCCCACATCACAAAATCTCAAAACTGCACATGCTGTCATGGATATAGAGAGAAGGGAACACTTTTACACTGCTGGTGGGACTGCAAACTAATACAACCTTTTTGGAAGGAAGTATGGAAAACCCTCAAAGAACTCCAGCCAGACCTCCCATTTGATCCTGCAATCTCATTACTGGGCATCTACCCAGAAGCAAAAAAATCCTTTTACCATAAGGACACTTGCACTAGACGGTTTATCACAGCTCAATTTACATTTGTCAAAATGTGGAAACAGCCTAAATGCCCACCTACCCAGGAATGAATTGACAAGTTATGGTATATGTACACCATGGAATACTATTCAGCCATTAAAAAAGATAGAGAGTTTATATCCTTTGTATTAACCTGGATGGAAGTGGAACACATTATTATTAGTAAAGCATCAAAGAATGGAGAAGCATGAATCTTATGTACTCAGTTCTCATATGAGGATGGTTGTTGACCTATTTTGTGGTGGGTGATGGGGGTAGGGGAAAGGAGGGAAGAGGGTGGGGAAAGGGAAGAGCAGAGAGAGGGAAGGAGAGAGGGGGGTGGGGGTCACAGTGTGTGACGCACTTTTGGGAGGCAAGACACAATTATAAGAGGGGCTTTACCTGAAAAATGCAATCAATGTAATCTGGTTCTTTGTATCCTCAATGAATCCCCAACAATAAAAAATAAAATAAAATACATTTGACCATAAAGTATGATTTCTACTGCACAGATAGAAAACTAAATATAATGCGAATAGTAGTAATAGTTCTATTTCAACATTGTAATTTAGATTTTTCGATTATTTGCATGTAAGTAGACCTGCTGCCTGGGTATAAACTCTCTGATATGTGCGAGGTCCCAGAATCAACTGGCCTTTCCCAGATCCTTGTAATGACACAAATAACAGGGGCCACTTTAATTAATCTGCTTCAGACACATGCACACTAATGTATCTTTGCAAACCAACAGTGTAAGAAAACTATCAAGGATAACCACACAATGGCAAGGGTTCAAGACCCCCACACTGGAAACACACATGGTGGATTAGTCCTCAAGGAAAGGCCTGCATCCTTCAGGAGGAGGGAAGGTAGTTTAATCATTGCTTAAGATGAGAGCAAGGGCAGGCTTCTGCACCCATTACTGCCCCCAAATGGCAGTGGGTGGGATCTGCTTTGGTTTTGATTCAACACAGATTGCTGCCCACTCACCCACCTTACAGTGTTTACTAGTTGCCTCCTGTGTGCTAGACACTGTGCTGGGAATTAGAAATAAAGTATTAGCAAACAATAACAATTAATTATGTTTAATTAATTAAATATAATTGCAATTGATTTATAAAAGAGAAGTAAAAGACTCCATGGCAATGTATTCAAGGTAGAAAGTGTGCCTGTCCCCATCTGCCTGGGAGACCTCTGGTGTGTGCCTACTGTACTAGGGTAATTATGTGTGTCACCTCCTTTCACTGTACGGGCCCCAGTTTGGATAATAAATAAGTGATTACTGGTCCCTTGATTTAGCCTGGGTGTCAGGAAGGAGCTTTTTTGTTTTTGTTTTCCAGAACATGATTTTTCAATTGAGACATAAGGATGAGAAAAAGTAACCAGGATGGTGGCAAGTTTATTGCCACTCAATTCATAATTGCCAAGTCCCATGACCCAATTGTCAAGTCCCAAGCAACCCAAATGCCCATCAACCTATGAATGGATTAACAAACTGTGGCATATGTTTACCATGGAGTACTATTCAGCCATAAGAAAAGATGGAGTTGAAACACATTCTTCTTAGTAAAGTATCTCAAGAATGGAAAAAAAAATCCAATGTACTCAATACTAATATGAAACCAATACTAATATAAACCATTACAGGCCCACACGAATGATAAAACATAGATAAAGTCCAGCAAGAGGGAGGAGAGAGAAGGGAGAAGAGAGTCTCACGGGGAGGTGATTGGTGGGAGGAGGAGGGTAGTTGGCAGGATCTCATCTGATGTGCACTATGGGTGAGGGCTCAACTACAACTTGAACTTTATCTTTTGATAAAGTGAGAACAATGTAATCTAAAAATTTGTACCCTCATATTAATTTGAAATAAAAAATAAACATAAAAAAACCTAAATAACATCACAATGAAAAGTGGAAAAAAAAACTAATGAGGAGGATTGGGTATGTTGAACAGAGGGAAGGCAGAGTGCACTGCAAGTACACAGGCCTATTGGACCAAGGAGCCCATCCCATCCCAGGAACTCAAGGTGGCCGGTGAGCAGAGTGGTCTGGCAACAGGCAGTGGCCCTGGCCCAGCACTATCAGTGACCTGATGGGGCTAGGACCTAGGGCAATTGGAAGCCCTCAAGTCATAATAACAGTAACAGTGAAAACATGGCGTTCAGGATGTGCTATTTTCGCACATTAGAGATACTAACTCAGGTAGCTGCGTAACAACCATCTACGGTAGGTGGTGTTATATCTCTCATTTTTCAGATTAGGAAGTTCAAACGCAAAAAATTTAAGACAATGTATGTAAGTCATATATTAAGACCATGATGGAATCAGACTTCCAACCACATAGATTGTCTCCAATGTCTTTGCTTTTTTGATCAGGAAAGGTATGTTTTTGTAACAATTTAATTAAGTCTGCAGAATGACAATGAAACGTTGAACATACTGTTATTTTCTCCTCATCGGGTTAAATTTTTGTTCTCAGAACAGTGATGTGCAGTCCTGGTCCTGACTGTGTTAAATAAAAAATGAGGATATATACACACATAGAGAGAGACAGGAAGTAACTGAATGGAGAGAAAAGGTTGCTGAGCAAACAGTTACCCCTGAGAATTTGTTGGGATGAGGAATGGAGAGGGTGAGGGGTTTTACTTTCCCTTGTGAATTGTCAATATTTTTTCATGAGCATATATTTTTAAGAATAAAAGCCAAAAAGTAACTATCAATATCCCCAATATATATACCTGTTAAAGTTATACAACGTTTCAGGGGCTGAAGCAAGCTACTTGCAAGAAAAGAATCCCTAGATACCAATCTGTGTGTCTGGTGAGAACAGTCAGTCACTGGAAGAGACAGTAAACAAATCACATAAGATGTTTGTTTGAACAAGAAATTTGGGATGTGTATATTACCAAGGTACTGTACCTTCTAACGACGAGTGTAATCAAGTTTGTTCCTGGTAATGAGACTTGCCCTTTGAAGAGAATCTGATGCGATGCTATTAGTGGTCAATAGACCACATAACTCACTCCGAGACAATTCCAGGTAGCGTAAACCAAAGCCAAACAAAGTTCAGGCACAATTGCTGTGTGAATAGACTGAACTTTAGCCCAATACACCTATCGTGATGTCTAAGATATTTCTTCAGTTGATTAAATCAATCGATCTATTGAGGAGTTTCAATTCTGGATGGTCCCTTGCCTTTTGTCTACAGAGTGGAAAGTGTACCACGGCTTTTACTGGACTGTGGTGGTGACGTACAGATCTTCGTGTCCCTCCTGGGGAGAAGATGCAATGACGTTTTCAACCTTCCTCCATTCACTACACTGGGCCCCCAAATTGAAAATTCCCTTTTCTTTATATACCATCTTGGGTCTATATAGTCAATGTTTGGTCACATTTGGAATATTTATGTGAACATCATTTTTTCTTAGAGTAAAACTTTGAAACAGTATCTGTGTATGAAGCATGCTGTGATGGGAAGACACTAATTATGTTTAATGATAATGACGCCGCAGCCATAAGACTTACGAAGTTTGAGACCGAGTTCTACTGTTTCCTAGGAAACTCCACAGCTTCTAAAGATGCTTGACTCCAGCGATCCTCACGTCACCGGCTGCGCTGAACCTTGTATTTAAAATGTGTTCTCTTGTCTGTGAAGCAGTTGCTTTTCAGTGATATTCAGCAAAGGACAAGTGACACTCAGATATGGAATATTCTACTTCATGTTAAGTCAGAGCTATGTGACAGGATGGCCATTTCTCTAACTCCTAGCCTTGGGTGTGTGACCCTATGCATCTCAGAAATTTATAAACATTGAGACATAAGTACATCTCTCTGTTTTCCTTAGTAGGTATTTTGTTATTCTTCATGTTCAGAGACCCTTTTCTGTCTCTGTCCATAGCACCTTGTTCCTTGTGCTAATGTGATAAAGCACTTCCATTTTTCTCTAGTTATTTTGCTTTTTTCTGTCTCTTATTCTAATAATAAGTTTTTGAAGAATTGATATTTATTATTAAGAATATCTCAAAAACTGAAGAATAGTATGCAAGGTCATAGGTCCTACATACATATAGATTGCAGGAAGGAGGAAATTAATAAATCCATGCATGGGTATGGATGTACACACAGTACGATGGCTAATTTCATGTATCAACTTAACTGGTCATCGAGGGCCCACATAAGATATTTCTAGGTGTGTTTGTAAAGGTGTTTCTGGGTGAGACTAGTGTTTGAATTACTGGACTCAGTAGAATGTTCTCCAAGACACAAGTGAGCATCATACGGTTTTGAGAGCCTAAAAAGAATGTAAGGTGGAGGGTGGAGGGATTTGCCTCTTTTGCCCCTGTCTACCTGTTGGAAGGAGCATATGATTGGACCTTCTTCAGCTCTCAAGGTGGGTTTATATTATTGTCTCTCCTGTTTTTTAGACCTTCAGATTTCTTTTTGATGATATCACAGTCTTTTCTGGATTTCCAGATTACAGATGACAAATCTTGGGAATTCTCAGCTTCTATCATCATGTAAGCTACTTCCTCATAATAAATCTCCATGTACATACACACACACAGGCATATGCACATATATACCTACACATGAGGAGATACATACCAATCTACCAGTTTTTATACTGAGAGTAGTTCCAGAGGAAGATAATTTTAAGAATGAATTTTCTGAGTTGTTTTTGGAGTTTCTAGAATCACCTCTCTAATCTAGTTAGATTTAAAGATACTGATAATTCTATTACCAGTACTAAAGAGGGCACTGGTAGTTCATAAATGAACTGTTTATAGAAATATACAAAGTATCTCCTAATAGATCACTTATAAGAAAAAAGTAACTGGGTGACACTTTTGAACAATGATACTGTTTAGTTGCTGTTAATGAAATTGGACAAAATCATGAAAAAAGGATGAGTTTAGGGATTAAATGTCCAGCTCAAGAGCATAAATGACCTAAAAGTTTCGGTATGTGCTCTGAAGGAGACCCTTAGTTCCTGTAGCTGCAGGGCGGGAATTGCTATATATCAAATGCAGACCCTGGAACTTCTCAGCCTCCATCATCTTGTAAGCCAGGTCCTCATAATAAATCTCTCTTTTTCTCTGCTCCCCGCCCCACATAAATACACGTAATTGTAGTTATATATCCTACTGGCTCTGCTTTCTGGAGAGCCTTGACTAAAACACATGGCTTGGTCTGAGCCCTTTCATTTTAATAGTTATAGAAATAATCAATTACATTTTATGAGCAGGAAGTGATAAAGAATACAGTGTTGTTCACCTTCTTCTGCATCTTCAGATGGACTGAATCTAAGAGAGAATGAACAGCCATGACTGTATTAGATCATGGTATACTGATAAAAGAGATGATACATGAAATAATTTGAAAAGAAGTCACAGTGGGACGTGTTTAGAGCAACTGGGTAAGAGGAGGGAGAAAAAAGAAGGCCCATGCGGTGAGGCCCAGTTAAATACCACTTCTCAGGCAGCAGAAGCCTGTAGAACATGCGTGCCTGTCCCATGCTGCAGAAATAAAATAGCCATGTCCACTCGGCAGGACGTAGGACAGAGATACAAACAGCAAAATCACCCAAACACAAAGTAAATAGCTGAACTAGGACTTCTTGCATAGGTCAGCAGCGTGAATGTACATACTAAACAAAGCTCCAGTGTGTTCCTCATGGCTCGAGGAGTCCAGAGAGGTCACGAATGGCAGCGTCTCCCAGGACACCACTTTGAATAGCCTGCTGTGCACAAGTCCAGTTGTAGGATGCGTTAGCCCCATCCTTGCACACCCTTAATGATCAGAAATTCAGAAGGAATGGAATAATAAAACTTTTATGGGAATATATTGAAAGCCTAGATATTTGAAACTTTATAAGAATTTTTCTACATAACAAATGTTCTTGAGGTGAGGGATAATATAGAGCAGTTTACACCTGATTACCAAAGAACAATGCAAGAAGTAGATGCTCTGTCTGAGGATTGTATACGTGCAGACACGTTCATCTTGGATGAGCCTTCAAAACCCCAAGAAACGTCTGCAGTTTATTTGAAAACCTTTAGCATGGCTCTCTAGCTTATCTGCTATTCACAGATGAAGGAATATTAGACCCGAAATGTAGGGAATGATCAGAAAAAGAAACTTTAAAAACTATTTTGTTCTGAGTATCTTTAAATATTACACAGTTTTACATATGAAAAATGTAGGTAGACACTAAGGTCTGGAAATTCCATCTCAGAAAAAGTGAGAGAAGGTGAAATCTTGAGAACCTTCCTCTTCAGTTGAAGAACAAGAAAGGACGTCTTCTTCCCAGCTCTGTTCAACATTTTCTGGAAGTCGCACAAGATAGTTCCACAAGATAAAACAAGTTAAAGAAGTGAAAGGCGTATGTGTTATGTATCCAGAGATAAAATGGTCTCCCTGTGTGGAGTCACAACTGCCACAGTCTCTCAGATCCTTTAACTTCTTTTCTTCTGTCTTAGTTTTATATCAAGCCAGTTACTTGACTCTCAGCCATGTCTGATGTATCCCCATTTCTATCATATCTATGGCATTTTCTTTTGCTTAAAATTAATTTTTCTCACTCATTTTTCTGTCATCTCATATTTAATTCATTGGGTTTGGGGTTGTTTTGCTTTTTAGGGACAGTCTGCTTTATCATCCAGACTGATGTGATCATAGCTCACTGCCACCTCGAACTCCTGAGCTCAAGTGATCTTCCCACCTTGACCTCTGAAGAGCTGAGATTATGGGCCCATCCTTAATTTGTGGCTTAATTGTATCGTGTTCTGCTGCACAACTTAGGTTTTTCTGAGGGAGCTCAGCATATTTTTATACCCAATCCTCCCAAAGCTTTTTCCTTTACTTTGTGTGATTTTCCATGTTGTTTCTTGGCATCTGTCTTTTGTTTAAACTGGTAGTGCCAACATCATCTCTTGTCTCTCAGAAACTTAGAGTGACTTTTCCTTGAGATTCTCACCAAGTTATGTTAGATTAATTCACCGTTACCTATTTGAACTCAGATGTAAGGTCAGGGAATGGCTCTCTAGCCCATGTTCATAATGAGAAGGTTAGTGTACGAGGAGAGAACTCAGTGGTGCCTCAGCAAAGCTTCTGCTAGAGGACTCGTCTTTGGTTTGCTCTTTCAGACAGTAGCAGCCACACCCTGCCACACGTGATACTTTCCTCTCAAGGTTTCATCTCATTTGCTTGCATTCGGCAGACCTGCAAAATGGTGAGTTTGGGCAGCAACTCTCCCCTTGAATGGGTTTTTCTCAACTTTTTCCAAAGTGGAGCCTGGTTTCCCAATTTTTTCCAGTTTGTTCTCCTTATGTTTTGGTCTACTTCTTCATCAGTGAAAAGCAGTGATGAGACTATTGGTGATTTTGTCATTCGATTAAGGATGGAGATAGAGTTGGGGTCTTGTCCCACCTCACTGGCCCAGAATCTTCCAGGCTGCTAACTTTGATGAACATTCTTGATTTGCATAAAGAAAGAAGACAGAGGCGGGGGCGGGGGCGGGGGAGGTCCTTCCAGCAAAGCTCAGCCCTGCACTGTGTTCTACTGCACAGCAGCCCAGCACAGGATGTTGGGAGGAAGAGCGCATGCTTACCTGCTCCTGCATGGGAGGCCCCACAGCTCCTTCCGGGTGCTGCTTGCTGCCCTCTGCCTGAGTCTCTGCTGCACGGGGCGGGGCGGGGGGGGGGGCTGTCTGCCCTCAACACACCTCAGCTCCAGCGAGAGTTTACTCTTTGTGCTTTTGTCCTTCCCCTCACTGCACTACCCTTCATCCAGACTGGAAGCCCAGAAGTGTTTTTGTGCCTGTTTTCCTTCCCTTAACTTCTTCTGCTCCATTTTCCCCAACTTGTAATTGTTAGCTAATCCCTGAACATTCAACCTAAGATATTAACATTCCTCCTCTTCCTAAGCTCCCACGGGCTCTCTGTTAGCTCGGATCATCATTATCTTTCATTATCTCACCACGAGCTATTCCAGCTCCCTGCCTTGACTCTGTCAAGTTCATCCTCCATATTGATACCAAAAAAATCTTGCTAAAGTTCAAACCTTATATTATATTTTTTTCACTGCTTAGAGACCACCAGTGTCTCCTTACTGTTGATGTAAGAAAATCTACAGTCCTTTATCAAGGCAAGGCCACACCAACCTTTTTGAAGCTTCCTAAACTCATGCTGTTTCAAACTTCCACTCTCTTCTGCCCTTGGCCAGAAATATTATTCTTCCCGTTAAGCCAAATCACAAGGAAAATTCTTTCTTATTCAATATGTGGAGGCCTTTGGTTATTAAAGCAGAGCAGAGAGTTTGACAAACACATCTCCCTTCACAGCTACCCCGAATCTGCTACCAGACCTATTAGTTATAAAAGACAATGAACTCTTTTTTTACGCTTAAGATATTTTGAATTAGATTTGTTAGTTGCAATAGGAGTTCTGATTACTATAAAAAGCTCTTTCAGAAATAGTATATGTGAGTGGGGCATGGAAATAATAAATTGATTGCTAATCAAAAGCTTATTATGAAAACTCAAGACACATACATCTGGCGATATCACTCACTGTAATAAAACATTAGTAAGAAAATTTACAAGAGTATAACTTGGGGAGAGTATCATTAAGGGTAAACTTTACATATATATATATTGTTTGACTTCTAATGTATATATTTTTAATTTTTAAGAGAAATGATGAGATATCCCAAGACAATTTGAAAGATGTTAGCAAAGGAGTTAACTGGTGGCTGAGCAGTTGGAGGTGATGCTCTGAGCGTGAGTGTTTGCTTTACGCAGGTTAGATATACAGAGAGGATAATGATCTTTTAACTGCTGTGCTTCCCATCAGGAAGACCCAGGGGAACACAATGATTGTTGACCTCACTATAGCATTTCTCACTGAGCAGGGAGATCATTAATCTTTTCATCCAATCCTGAGATAGGAATCACTTAGATCAATGCCTTCCCTGATTACTGACCAATTGCTGTGTCCAAGAGAAACATCTTTCCTTGATGATCAAAGTAAAATGGGAGTGGTTTTATTAGAAGGGATGGAATAGAATTAACTCTGGCTATTGCTTTTGGGCTGTATGCCATTTCTCTTGATGTGAAAATGACTTCCAACAGCCCCTGTGCTCATAGATTTTAGTTATTAGGAAGAAACCCAGATCACTCACCATGGTGGGGAAATTTGTAGACTGGAGAGGGTAGATCATGTCAGAGTGAAGCAACCAAAACAGGTGAAGGTGTGGCATGCAGGGGAAGGTGTGGCGTACTTTATCTCAGAGGCATCCCAGCTTATGAGGAATTTCAGTGGGAGGAAAGAGGTGCAGGCTGGCTGCACTTCATGGGCTAAGCTATAAGAATGTATAGAATAATAACTCACCTGATGTTATCTCCAGGGGAATTCTCGGTCTGCTAACACCTGTTACTGTGGGTTCACAGGCTTGCCCAGTTATTATGGACCAAGGGATACAGAATGAGCATTGAATGATGACTGCATTTCTATCTCAAGTCCAAACTGCCTAGATACCAAAGGCAAACCTGGGTATCTCAAGAATTCCTGGCATCTCTTCAACTCTCCTACTCCACTGTCCCTCAGAGATCCAGGAGCTCTGACTTGGGCATGATCCAACAGATGGCTTAATATGGGGTTATGGAAAAGTCAAGAGGGAAATGTGAAGAGCAGCAGAGGAAATTTTCCAGGAATCTCTAACCTGAGTCCTGTGTGCTGGCTGCACTCTGGCACCTGCTCACCCCGGGAGCTCTCACCACACATGCCCACTGAGCTGGGTCCCTGTGGCTGCACCTCTGTTCAATCTGAGACCCTGGCCTGAAGGCTGCCTCCACATCTGTTTGTGACATTTTCTGTTAGTGATCCTTCAGACTCAGATCTGGGTTAAGCTGCCTATTTCCTCTGTGGTCCTACAAACCAGGAGGTGCCAAGGCTTAGAGTGAACTAGAATCATTTGTTACCCATAGAGACCCATTCTGCATCAGGGGTTAAAAACACAGGTAAAATCTACATTCTTAACAGAAGTCCACAGATAATTCTTAAGCATAGCTTGAGACCACTGATGAGGTATTCCATAGGAGACCTCTGAGGGCCCTGCACATGCCACTCCTAATAAGCTTTATGTTGTGTTAGAATTCTGTGTGTATGTAGCTCTCTGTCCTATAAGACTGCATCCTTTTAGAGTGTAAGGACCACACACTACTCACCTTTGTACCATCAGCATCTAACTCGGGGCTAACATAGAGGAAGTGTCTACTAAATATCTGTTGGTCAGAACGGAATTCTAAAATACAATAAGGGCCTGCCTTTGACGAGAGAGTTTTTGGTGTATTTTAAAGTAAAAATAACATCAATTTTCAGACTCAATCTAAGTTATAACCTACAAAACAGCAATGAAGTTACATATTCTCTGGAAATGCTTTCTCTACATTTATTTGATTAATATTTATAGGAATTATTTGACTGAAATATTATTACCTTCATTTTAAGGCTAAATAATTAAAATAATTGACACAGAGGTTAAGTTACTTAACCAACCTCACCAAACTATTAAGCTGCTTTTATTAATCCAAAAGTCTGTGCTCTTAACACTAAATCTGCTGATGCCAGCACCGTTTCTGAAAGGCAGCCTGAGGGTGTGAGCTCCACGTGGAACACTGGGGAGAGGTCCTGTGGCGTCCGTGAAATCACAAAGTCAAATGCTATGAATAGTCACTTGTGACAGACTGCCCCACTGTCCCTGGCACTGGCGGCCCTCAGTCCTACTTACACATGGAAGTTACGCAGTGTCTTGGTTCTCCTCTGCCCAGGACAGAGGAGCGTGATGCCGCCCTGAGGCCTTCACTCGGTGCTTGTCTATCTTTGTTTTGGGAAAACTGCAGGCAACAAAGCCAACTGGTCAAGGTCACAAGACTGTTCACACGTAGACTGAGGCAAAGATTAGTGAATGCCATAACCACTGATGTCACGCGTCTGAGAACGTAAGTGGCCTACAGACCTTTGTTAAACCTTTAGCTCATGCTTACTTTTCCTCGGGGAAAACAGGTTTGAAGCTGGACTTTTTTCTGCTTTATACGTGATGTGGGGAGTGAGTTAAAGAGATGGCCGGGTGCTCACCCCTCTGTACCAGGGTTTCCACAACACGAAGCGACAGTTCAATGTGCAGGTTCACGGGCGTTTTCTTTCCTGGACTGATTTCTCTGGGTCTTCTGTGTCCCTCAGGAACGCGATTACTTGGCTCTTTGGCCCCTAGTTGTCATTTTATCTATAATCACTTTCTTATCAATGTTTTATACCATTTTGTGTGATTTCTTCACACATACATGTCTTTTTTAGGATCCTGCTTTGGCTAATATTATTTTTTTTATTTTATTTTATTATTATTATTATTTTTTTGAGACGGAGCCTCAAGCTGTCCCCCTGGGTAGAGTGCCATGGCATCACAGCTCACAGCAACCTCCAACTCCTGGGCTCAAGCGAGTCTCCTGCCTCCGCCTCCCAAGTAGCTGGGACCACAGGCGCCCGCCACA
>CAUYQV010165480.1:0-10526 GCA_963574575.1 Galagoides demidoff | reverse complement strand
CCTCCCAAGTAGCTGGGACCACAGGCGCCCGCCACAACGCCCGGCCATTTTTTGGTTGCAGCCGTCATTGTTGTTTGGCAGGCCCGGGCTGGGGATTCGAACCCGCCACCTTAGGTGTACGTGGCTGGCGCCTTAGCCGATCGAGCCACAGGCGCCGAGCCGGTCCTCAAGCTTTTAAACAGGGGGCCAGTTCACTGTCCCTCAGACCATTGGAGGGCCGGACTGCAGGCCCCGGGACGAGTTGGCTGCTAAGCAGGACAGGCAGCGGCGGCAAAAACACACAGTGGGCTGGATAAATGTCCTAGGCGGGCCACGGGCCGTAGATTGAGGGCGCCTGCCCTAGGGAATATGGACCTCAGCAAAGTCATCACAAACATAATTTAATGATGGCAAAGGCTGTGAGGGACGATGGGTTGAGGGTCAGATAGAAGCAGGGATCTTCCACTCTCTGAAGCGGATGTGGCCAGTCCTTAAGGATGGATGTGGGTTTAGGGGCAGTAGAGGGGGTCATATGTCCAAAGAGCCTGAGGAGGGGGGCTCAAGGGACAGGAGAGAGGCTGTAGTGGAGGACAATGAGGGGCCGGGTCACTCAGGCCTGTGACAGGCATGGCAATGAGGCCATGGGAGGGTTGTGAGCAGGGAAGGTGAGAGGTCTGGGTGTTGAAAACCCCATCCAGGCACTGTGTGGCTGGGACACCAGTTAGGAGGCCAGGATGGCTGTCCAGAGGTGACACTGGGCTGGGTTGGGTAGTGGATCCCTGGAGAGGAGCAGGTGGGTCTGAGGCATGTGGGGTGAGGCTTGGCAGAACTCAGGGTACACTGGAGGGAGGGTGTCCAGGGCTCCCTGCCTGCGTGCCCTCTCTGGGCCCATCCTCATCCAAGTCAGGTTCCAACTCTCTCGCCCGCCCTGCGGCAGGCAGTGACACAAGCCACGTGGCACCCACCCCCAGGGTTTTGCAGTCCCTGCCCAGATCAAACAGGGCGCTGGCTCCACCTCACTACCTAGCCTTCAATTCCAATGTCCCCCTTTAGAAAGGCCTCCTGTGATGGGCTGAATCATGTCCCCCACTTCCTCAGTGACTTTATTTGGACATAGGACCTATTAAAAGGGGGAAATTTAGATACAGAAACAGACATGCCCAGATGGCTGTCCACAGCCAAGGAGGGCGGCCACAGAGACCCAGCCCCGTGACACCCCAATATGGATCTTGCAGACTCCAGGACTGTAAGACGATAATGTCTGTTATCTAAGCCCATCTGTGGTCCTTACTGCAGCAGCCTGAGCTGAATCGCACCGCTCCAGCCTGCTCCAGGAAGGCCTCCCTGCCTGCCCTCCCCTCCCCCTTATCCATTTATCACTGGTCAGCCACGTCCCCCACTGGGAGCTAGCCCACAGGGCAGGGACTGTCTTGTTTCATTCAGTCACCTCCCTCATACGTGTGCCCAGGCACTCTATGGGCACTCGAAAAAAAAATCAGCAGAATAAAAAAAGGCAAAGCTCATTGTTATTTCTGACAGCAAATCATGGAGACTAAATGAAGAATCTCTGTCCTGCCCCTTGTGAAGTGTCTGGCTTTGGGTGGCTCCAGCTTTCTCCAAGTCACCTCTGTCCCTCAGAGCCCCTGTCCCTCAATTCAGAGATGTTTCTGACAATCCATGCACCTGCCTAGTTGTGAAGAAATCACCAGCCTTTCTTGGGCCAGGCCCTCCACCAGTTTGGTGGTGATGGACGCCACCACTGTCCACAAGCAGATGACGGTCTAGCAGAGACTGTTGTTCTTTGAAGAGTCAACGCCTCCCCTGGGAGTGTGACACAAGCAGGGCCAAGGATGGGCGTGTGACCCAGGTCTGGTCAATCAGAGTGGCAGCGATTGGTCCAGAGTACTCCTATGACCCTAGTCACCATATTCCGGTGATTGGTTCAGGGATGGGCATGGCCCATGTCAGGAAAATCAGAGTTAACCTTAGGATTTTGTTGGAACAATCGTGAAAGAGAAGATCTTTCTATGGGGGTGATTTTGAGGATAGGAGCTAACCCTGGTAAGGATGTTATTTTGTCACCATCTGGGAGGAAGGTCTGAAAGCAGAGATAAGAGATAGAAGGGGGAGATTCCAGTTGTCACTACATGACCTCCTGGATCCAACTGTGCCTGAAGCTATATACTCTTGGGATTTTTAGTTGATAAATAAGTGCCCTTCCTTTTGGCATAAGGCAGTTGGAGTGGTTTCAATCACTAGCAACTGAGAAGTCTAATACAATTCCTCTCCCTATGTCTCCTGATGGATGAACAGCACATTCGTGTGTGAGAAGCTAGAGCCCATCCCTCTGGATGGGACTACCCTAAACAAGAGGAACTGTCAACAGGCACCAGGCAGGCTCTCCAACTTTCTGGAAAAGCACCTCACGACATAAGACTCCTGATACCTGGCTCGGAGGCCCAGACACCTGCTTTTTCATCTTCACTTTACGAGGTGCTATGTTACAGCCTTCTTATTTCTTGGAGTTTCACTTCTAAGGGGAAGTTCCTAAGATAGACATTTGTTGTTTTTGTCTGACCTATGTCTTTTTTCTGTCTCCTAGTAACAGCACCCAGCTTCCTTTGAGGAACTCCAACCCCTAGGTCCACCCACCCCATGGCCCACTTCAGGGTTGAGTGTGTGCCCTGGTCTGGGCCAATGAGAATACCCTAGCGTGCTGATCACAGTAATGGCCTGATGGTGGAGGTGCAATCGACATTCTTCCCTGGGGATTTCTCAGCAGGTGCTGGAAAGCAGACTACTGGGTCACAGAATTTGAGAAAGTATCAATTTGGGGTCCCTGCAGAGATGTTCCCAGCCATGTGGAACAGGAGTAGAACCAGCAGGAAAACAGAGATATGGAGGGAGGGAGAGTGCTGGCAGCACCAGGGCTTAAAGTCTGTCTGAGGAGTGTGCAGCATGAGAATGCTCCCCTGAGGTGAGAATGCTCCCACAGATGAGATGAGAATGCTCCCCCAAGGTGAGATGCTCCCCACAGGGAGAATGCTCCCCCAAGGTGAGATGCTCCCACAGGTGAGAATGCTCCCACAGGTGAGAATGCGCCCCATAGGTGAGAATTCTCCCCATTGGTTAGATGCTCCTCACTGGTGAGAATGTTCCCCACAGGTGAGAATACTCCCCACTGGTGAGAATGCTCCCCATAGGTGATATGCTCCCCACAGGCGATATGCTCCCCACAGGTGAGAATGCTCCCCATGGGTAAGGGACAGCTGATGACAATAATATTGAGGGCTTATTATGTACCAGACACTGTTCTAAATCCTTTTTACCTATTACTTCATTTAATTCTCATGCTGTGAGGTAGGTACTAAAATTAACCTCATTCTCCAGATGAGGAAACTGAGGCAAAATCATATTGAGCCAGAGCTTCCCAAAAAGTGTGAAGGCACCACAGCAAACATGCAGCACACAGAGGTAAGTGAACAAGGCATGTCATGTGTGACAGAGGCATGTGTGACAGTGATGACTGGCTGGCGCCTCAACCACCCTGTGTGGCCATCCCAGCCTGAAAAGGAGCAAGCTTATTCCCAGCCCACCTTGGGAAGTAGCAGAAAGAGCCACAGACTCTGTGCCCCAACTCTCTGCATGATCTTGGGCACATGTGCCCCCTCTGTGGGCTCCCTCCTTCTCTGAAGAACATAACTGCTGCCCTTACTGGCTTGTGCAGCCAACAATTCTCTCCCTGTGCAGGCACAGAGCCCCAGCCCTGAGAGAAGCACAGCGGGGCAGTGTGGGCCTGGCTCTGTCCTCATGGAAATGCAGCTGGGGGCACACATTTGAGCAAGAGCAGCTTTCCCTGGGGACACTACTGATAGGCCATTTCAACAATCCACGGCTCCTCCGTGAGGCTGGACAGGCCACTCTGGCTGTCAGGGGCCTCTCTTTTGCCTCTTCGCTCACACAATGTGCTTATGTGAACATCCACCAGTAGATTCCAGGCAGGCTCTATTTTTCTGGATAGAAAGAACAAATGCCACCCCTTTATTCTGCCTTTAAGGTCACCTCATTGAAGGAACCCTGCTAAGACCATCGCAGAACCCCTGAGAGTGGACAAACTCCCACTGGGTCTGAGCCACTGTTGGCTGAATTCTCTGTGACCTGCAGCTAAAGTATTCCTAGTTGATAAACCCATCACCGGAGCTGCCTCCCCAGCTGCCATCCTCACACAGGTGTGCCCTGACTGCCCACGTGTGACACTTGGCCATAGAGCGTAACCTGTGGACAGCATGGCCAGAGCTGTCAAGCACTACAGTAAGGACGCACTGGAACCTGGTTCAGATGAAGGTGGTGTGGTTTGCTAAAGGCATCTTTGCACACTCTGGTTACAATTTCAGGGACATGCAGCTGGGGGTTGAAGGTCTGTAACCCCTATTCATAGCTTCTTGTGCCCTCCAGCCAGCTCCTCAGCCTCGCCCCGTGGTCCTTACTACAATGAGCCCCTCAGAGTTTCTCCTCGTACGTGGACCCCAAATAAGATTCCCAAGTCAGTTTCTCACTTTCCCCTCCTCAGAGGTCCCACCCACCATCTGGCTCCTATTTCTCTCCCATGTCTACACTTAGTTCAGAGGGCTCTGTTGATGCCAGGGTGTGTGGCCTGCCCATATCGCTGGTCCACCAAGCCTTATTCTGGGTGCCCCTTCCTGCTCCTTCCCCCAGAGGAAGGCCTTCATCATCAGCCTGGCTGCTGCACCAGCTCTAGGGACTGTTTTGGCCCACATATCCTGAGATCTAGCCTTAGGGAAGCCGCTATCTGGGAAAGGAGCGTGACAGGGCACGGGCTCCCCTGGCTCCTGGTGAGGCCTCCAGGGGTGGGGCCGGTGGGCCATCCTTTCTTAGGCGCTAGAAGATCTCTCCCTGGACCCAGAGAAGCCTTTACACCAACATCCTGGCCTCTTGCCTCCCCTCCTGCCCAATCTGTCCTCCAAATACAGCCAGAGGGGTCTTTATGAAGCTCAAATCTGACCACTTCACTCCCTGCTTCAAGCCCTGCTCTGTCTCTCGTATTCTCCAGGGTACAGGCCTTGTGCCTCAGTCTGGCACTCAGGGCCCTCTGCCAGCCCCTCTGGCTGCCTCTTCTGCAAACCCTCCAGCCACAATGAAAGTCTCTTTTTCCCAAGAGGCACCAAGACCTTTCACACCTCTGAGCCTTCGCACTCACTGAAACCCAAATCTGCAGGGCCTGAGAAAACTCCTACTCATCCTTGAACACCCAGCTCAGATGATGGCATTTCCCCGAGGGAGCCCACACCCTGTGGCTCTCTGCTACAGCCTTGCTGTACTCTACCGAAGCTGTCCATTTGCTCGCTGGTAGTCCTCACCAACAGAAAACTTTCCAGGGGCTGGATTCTCTGTGAGTATCAGCAACACCAACCACCACCACGATTAGTAGTTATAGGACATGCTCAGCATGATGGCTGCTGAAATAAGGGATAAATAAGAATACTAATCTGTAATCCTAGCACTTTGGGAGACTCAGGTTGCTGGATTGCTTGAGCTCAGGTGTTTGAGACCAGAATGAGCAAGAGTAAGACCCTGTCTCTAACAACAACAACAACAACAACAAAAAACTAGCCAGGGATTGTGGTGGGCACCTATAGTCCCGGCTACTTGGGAGGTAAGAGGATCTTTTCAGCCCAAGAGCTTGAGGTTGCTGTGAGCTATGATGCCATAGTACTCTACCAAGGGTGACAAAGTGAGACTCTGTCTCAAAAAAATAATAATTAGGGTGGTGCCTGTGGCTCAAAGGAGTGAGATGCCGGCCCCATGTGCTGGAAGTGGCGGATTCAAACCAAGCCCTGGCCAAAAACTGCAAAAATAAATAAATAAATAAATAAATAAAATAATTATAACAATTTCCAAAGTTTACTAAGCATTTTCTTTGTGCTAAGCCCTATCCTAGGTACTTTAAACACTTTGGCACTTTGAATCGGTAAATATTCTATGAAGTGGGTATTAACTATTATTGTCTTCCCATTTTATAGATGAGGAAACTGAGGCTCGTGGAGGGGAGAATGAGTGGCCCCAGGTCACACTTCCACAGTTCTATCTCACTGCCTCCCTGTCTCACTCAATATTCATTCAATATCCATGACCACAGGAACAGAATCCCATGCCCATGTGACAGACGAAGAAAGTGAGCTTCACAGAGGTGAAGGGAACAGCTCAAGACCACATTGTACACATGTAGAGAAACTGGGAATCAAACCAGGGTTGGGCTGGGCCTCCTGAGCCTGGGCCTCACACACTGAGCCTGTCTCTGTGTCCTGAGGGCCTGGAGCATTCGATGGGTGCCTGACTGGCCCTGCCTCTTTTGGGCCCTGGGTATTGTCCCTGAGAAAAGGCCTCTGTTCCCACCAGTGGCCACCCACACACCCACCTCCAGGATAACAGAATTCGAGGCCTCCCAGCTCCAGATGGTGCCCCTTGCCCCACACTGTCTGATTCTCTCCCGGCTGCCCTTCCTCCCTCCTGCCCTCGCCTGACCCACTGACTTTGGCCCACCCAGGCCAGGCTGGGCTGCTGCAATGGGGCAGAAGAAAGGAGGTGGCCCTCAGATGGCCTCATCTTTGTGTTCCTACCACAGGAGCTGGCCAGACAAGCTGCCTCCCACCCTCCTCCCTGGCCTTTTCATCCTCCCTAACAACAAAGCCCTAGAGGCCAGGCTCTCAGCCCTCTTACCCTGCCCCAGCTGGGCTGTCTTCTTTCCTGCCTATTTGAACCCCGGCCCCTGCCCTACACGGCTGGCCCCAGGCTGCTTGCCCAGGTGTCCTGAAGGCGCTGACAATAGGGCCCAGCTGTTCTTACGCTACAGCATGGGAGGAGGCCGGGCCAGGGAAACAGCTAAGACAAGGACGGCTTCAAGAGCAGGAGGAGATGCCCCCAGCCCATGAGAGACCGTCCACGGCAGAGTCAAGTGCAACCCCCTTTGGAGAGGACCAGGCCGTTGGGCCACTTTGGGGTTGCCTGGTGCTAAAGTCTCAGGTGCCCAGATCCTTTCTGCCCTTTTCCAGGGCAGCACCCACTTGTACACGCACTTGCCCACTCACATGTCCGTGTGCAGGTGAATGCGTGACCAAAGGAAGGCCAAGCTCCCATGCTTTCTCAGGAGGGTTCCTGGAAGGATGGAGAGTGGGAGTAATGGCTTCTCTGCCCACCAGTCCCAGCAAGCACTGAAGCACCTGACTGGGCAGGGTTGGTGGGGGTGACGAGCCCTCACCCAAGCTATCCCCAAAGTGTTCAGCAGCAGGAGAAGATGACTGAGACAAGACTACCCATGTCCAACCAGGCTTTCACAACTCAGTCTCCTGCCACGGGCGGGCTGTTCCCAAGTCAAGAAAGGGGATTTGTGCGGCAAGCTCCAGAGAAGTGCAAGGAGGCGTGTGCCGTTTGAACATGTCCTGGATATGCTCCCTCTTGGCTGTCCTGGAGGATTCAGCCCTAGTGTTTGATGGGCCTTGCTCCCTGGCTCCATTGGTGGGGCTGACTAAGGTTTGGTCAATCAGAGCATCAAACTATTGTGGTCCCCATGACGGGTTCAGGCATAGACATGTTTGCAAGTTGGTTCAATGAGACTCAATTCCAGGAATTCAGAGGGATGGCTCAGGTGAGAGATAATCTATCTACTGAACTCAGCTTTGCAGATGTTAGGGTGACACCCAGGTGCTGGGGGAGAAAGCTTGCTGGACAGTGAAGCAGAGTATCCAGGTTTGGCAGATCCTGGTGACACTGTCTGAGTACCTGGATCCAGCCATTCCTGAAGCTGGACATGCCTAGACTAAGACTTTTTAGTTCTAAGAACCAACTTCCTTTTCACCCAAGTCCGTTTGAGTTAGGCTTTCTGGCACTCATCTAAGAGAGCTGGCTGACAGAAGGGAAGACAAGAAAGAAGACAGTCTGGTACGGTGGCTCACGCCTGTTATCCTAGCACTCTTGGAGGCCGAGGCAGGAGGATCCCTTGACTTCAGGAGTTTGAGACCAGCCTGAGCAAGAGCAAGACCCCATCGCTACTAAAAATAGAAAAACTATCCAGTTATAGTCCCAGCTACTTGGGAAGCTGAGGGAGGAGGATCACTTGAGCCCAGGAATTTGAAGTTGTTGGGAACTATGATTATGAGCATTCTACCCAGAGTGATAGAGTGAGATTCTGTCTTTAAAAAAAAAAAAAAAAAGGAAGACAAAAGAAAAACAGGAGAGAAAAGTGGAGAGTGGTTGGGTCAGTGTCAGTGAAACACCTTAGTTGAGTGGGTGTTAAACAACATTTCATGAATGGTGACATCAGATATTCCACATGGAGCTGTTTGTATTACTGAACTGCCCCCCAATCGTCAGGAAAGTCCACTATGCCCAAAAATGTGTTGGGGGGATGGACTGTTTTGTGAGATTTGAAGAACGTGCTGAGTGTCTCGTCTCAGATGAGGTAGCGTGAGACAGACAACATCTGTCGGGAAGTAGAAGCCAGAGGCTGTTGTGGCCAGGACAGGATCCTTAGCAGGCAGGACAGAGAAGAGAGGGCAGGAGACTTCAATGCATAAAGTCAGGGCCCCCAGGGGGCTGTCTCATCAGTCTCGGCCCATCGGATGTGGTACAGGTTCTGGCGAGAATGCAAAGGCGAAGGCTCCCTGGGAGGAGATCCTCCACCCCATGCTGCCCGTCCTTCTTTTGTCTGAACAGAGGAGCTAAGCACCTGAGACGTGCCCCACCTCTAGGAGGCCTGAAGATCCCTTTTGGACACCTGGGACACTTCTATTTGACCTGGGACTCCTACAACTCTGAAAGCAGCACTAGCTTCTTTGATGGTCTCTCTGCACACAGCACATTTAGGTCCTACCATGTGTGTTGATGACCTGCTCCCCTCAGGCCAGGAGACCCTCTGAGGGCAGTGGACATGTCTGTGCCATTTCTGTGTCCCCAAGATACCCAGCCCCGGGGCTTGGCCCACAGGTGTTTAGAAAGAATAAGTCAATGTCTCCAATTGCTTAAATATTTACTGTATATACTCTTAGACTGTGGTCAGGATGGTTGACTGAGGTGCTGGGAATGCAGCCCTTCCATCTACGAACACGCGGAAATGCTGGATAAAATACAGCCATTAAAAAAAAAATACAGAGCCAAGGTCAAAAACAAGACAGTGACAGCTCCAGCTTGCCCGGGGAGCGGGAGATAGAGCTGACGCCCAGGGAGGGGTCAGGGACAGAAGACCTCCCTGCATCATGGAGTCGGGGCCATGAAGGGGCTGTCTCATCTCATCCAAAGATGAGAGTAATCCCACCGGTTGGCTTTGGGATTTTGTTCCTGGTACGGAACTCAATTTCTCATTATGTTTGTAGTTAAGAAACTCAACGCCTATCAACTAAAAAGCTAGTCTTGAATCCAGCCTGGTGGCTGCAGATGGAGAATTGCTGTGAAGGGAACCCCACAACCTTGATTTCAGGTGGGGCTCTCAAGGGTCAAGGCTCTGCCAAAGATGGGCTCCCAGGCAAAACAACGAAGCTCACCGGGTGCTCTTTACCATGACAAAGACAGCAGAGGTGAAACACCTGGAGGGCTCAGCCATTCCAGAAATCCAGTGGAGACTGTAAAGTTAGTCCCTTCAGATGTTAGGAGGTTGGGTAGAACCCACAACTTAAGGACTGAGCAGGGTGAAAAAGAAACTGCCAGTTTGAAAAAGAACTCAACAGAAGTCCTAGAAATGAACAATGGAGTTATTGAGATCCTGTTTCAGGGAAGTGGAAGAATTTGATTCAGAGTCTTAGCTCTGGGTGTGCTGAATTTTGGGTATGTGTCTTTAGTGAAAACACCCCCAGCCCCAAGGGTCTATTTCCTTATTTGAAAAATATGATGCCAGGCTCGCTGTGACTCAATTGGCTAAGGCGCCAGCCACGTACACCTAAGGTGGCGGGTTCGAATCCCCAGCCCAGGCCTGCCAAACAACAATGAAAACTACAACCAAAAAAAAAAAAAAAATAGCTGGGTGTTGTGGCAGGCACCTGTAGTCCCAGCTACTTGGGAGGCTGAGGCAAGAGAATCGCTTAAATCCAAGAATTTGAGGCTGCTGTGAGCTGTGACGCCACAGCACCCTACGGAGGGCAACAGCTTGAGACAATGTCTCAAAAAAAAAAAAAAAAAGAAAAGAAAATGGCTTGGCGCCTGTGGTTCAAGTGGCTAAGGCGCCAGCCACTTACACCTAAGGTGGCAGGTTCCTATTCAGCCTGGGCCCGCCAAACAACACCGATGGCTGCAACAAAAAATAGCCAGGCATTGTGGCAGATGCCTGTAGTCCCAGGTACTTGGGAGGTGGAGGCAGGAGAACTGCTTGAGCCCAGGAGTTGGAGGTTGCTGTGAGCTGAGATGCCACGGTACTCTACCCAGGGGGATAGCTTGAGACTCTGTCTCAAAAGTAAAAAAGAAACAAACAAACAAAAAAAGAAATAAATAAACAACTGAAATATATCTTAAACTCTATCCCAAATATCCATCAATGAGGAAAT
>CAUYQV010165479.1:0-14694 GCA_963574575.1 Galagoides demidoff | reverse complement strand
GCCCACCACAATGCCTGGCTATTTTTTGGTTGCAGTTGTCATTGTTGTTTGGTAGGCCCAGGCCGGGCTCAAACCTGCCTGCTTTGTTGTATGTGGCTGGTGCCCTACTCACTGAACTACAGGTGCCAAGCCAAGAGAGGGCTATATTTTCTCTATCTCTGTATCCTCAGAGCTTAGCCACATAAATCCTCAATAAATACTTATTGAATGAATGAACAGATGGATGTCAAATTCTATCTCAGCTCTATCCCTTCCAAAATGTTCCAAAAAAAAAATACATATATATATACATATCTATATACTGGTAAATCCCCATTGCTATCAGTCATTACCACAATTAAGACACAGTAGTCCCTGGGCAGCACCTGTAGCTCAGTGAGTAGGGCGCTGGCCTCATATACCAAGAGTGGCAACCCCAGCCAAACTGCAACAAAAAAAACAGCCGGGTATTGTGGTGGGCTCCTGTAGTCCCAGCTACTCAGGAGGCTGAGGCAAGAGAATTGCCCAAGCCTAAGAGCTGGAGGTTACTGTGAGCTGTGACATCACAGCAATCTACCGAGGGCAGCAAAGTGAGACTCTGTCTCTTTAAAAAAAAAAAAAAAACAAGACACAGTAGTCCCTCCTTACCTGCAATTTTGCTTTCCGAGTTTTCACTTACTTGTGGTCAAATATTATATACAGTAAAATATTTTGAGGGAGACAGACTATCCACATCCACATAACTTTTATTACAGGATATCATTATGTGTTTTTGCTATATTTTATTATTAGTCATTGTTGTTAATGTCTTATAAGTTAAACTTTATCATAAGTACAGATGTAGGCTCGGCGCCTGTGGTTCAATTGGCTAGGGCGCCAGCCACGTACACCTAAGGTGGCGGGTTCAAATCCCCAGCCCGGGCCCGCCAAACAACGATGAAGGCTGCAACCAAAAAATGGCCAGGCGTTGTGGCGGGCGCCTGTGGTCCCAGCTACTTGGGAGGTGGAGGCAAGAGACGCGCTTGAGCCCAGGAGTTGGAGGTTGCTATGAGCTATGATGCCATGGCACTCTACCCAGGGGGATAGCTTGAGGCTCCGTCTCAAAAAAAAAAAAAAAAGTACAGATGTATAGGAAAAGACATATATCATTTAGGGTTTGTCATAGAGGGAACAGCCTGAGGATAAAAAGCAAAAATGTTTCCTATCTCTTTAAAACTTCCTTACTCTTTCCGGAGAACTAAAACCTTCATCGCTGCCTCAGGTCAGTGTGGGGGGTGGGGGCAGAGAAGTGTCTCTTGTTCTTTGTGTTACAGGAGATGGCTCTGGCTCAGGGGAACTGTTCCAGCAGAGATCCCTAGTCTTCCCCAGAGAAAGAACAGATCAGAAATATCAACTACAGTTGAACACTGAAATTGCCTGAAGCTGAAAACTCCCCTTTAAAAGCTCTGTGTTTCTGTTTAGGATCAGGAAAATTGGTACTTAAGAGGGGAGTTTGACATTTGCCAGCAATTTTTTTTTTTTTGGCTGGGGCTGGGTTTAGACCCCCACCTCCGGCATATGGAGCCAGCACCCTAGTCCTTTGAGCCACAGGCGCCACCCATTGCCAACAAATTAATAAATCTCTTGCCCTTTTCTCAAACCACTTGTTCCTGTTCTTCTAATGTGGCCTCAGGGACAAGTGCTGAGTTTGTGTAGCAGTTTCAGGGTCCCCTGGGGTCTTGGAATGCATCCCTCCTGGGTAAGGAGGTACTACTTACTATAATGTTATTTACTGTAACAGTCAAGTAAAACATCTCAGTGTCTCAATACCACGATTGAGAGAGAATACCTAAGAAGGTCTAGGAGAACAGGTCTTCTCAAGGAGACCACAAGGATATACCTGCAGGGTCCTCTCCATGGTGACTCAGCTCTGGGGAATTTGTAAACTTAACTTCATGTAACTTGGAAATTTCCACTTCTGTGAAATCCATCTCCCCCTTGATTCAACTGGCCAATGAAAAAAGTACCTATGGGTTGGAACTTTTTGACTGGAGATAAAAAGCGAAAGACCAAGCCAGTAGGGGAGCATGGCCACTTGGAATTCTTCTATGCCGTAAGTTCCCAGCCCGTGAATAAAGCCCTTCCTCTTATAAACGTGGTGTTTGGGTGCTCTTTCTCTCTTTGGGCCTCGTCTTCCTGCAACATACTGAGGCAGGGAAGAGGAACACAAGTGGACTCTGCCCCAATAACTCTGTGCAGGCATTATCCAGGCAGTCTGCGGTAAGTCTGAAGCTACTAATTACAACCCCTGCCCTCCCAGATGTTATCTAAATGCACTTCAAAGGATGCATATTGAACCTCTGTAGTAACCTTATACAGAGGTCTTCCTTGACCTTCTGTTGTCTTTGAGGACAGGTGGCTATGAACCAAGGGCACATGCCAGCCTGACTTTCCCTGAATCTGGAGATTTTCATATGCACACAGGCACAAAGACTGTATAAAAATAAGGTCAGAAATAGAGTTGGAGGGCTCGGTGTTTGGGACACTAGTCCACAGAGTTTCCCAGCCAGTGAATAAAGCCACTTCCTCTTCCAGTTGGTGCCTGGGAGTCTTTTTATCTGCGTTGGCTCCTCCTACAATAGAATTTTGATACTCAGTCATGGGAAGCCCAAAGCAGAGTTTCTGTTCAGTGGATGACCTCTTCCACATTGTACCTCTACAGCCTTGGGGGCCTCTGTATTCAGCCTAAGGACCTGTTAAGACCATGGAGGTTTGGGGACCATGTCTTGAACTGACAGCCATCACTTTTCCTGACATTCCATTAGGGAGAATCCAGGCACACAATGTCCAAATTGTAGGGAAGGCTGGGAAATGTAGTCCAGCTGTGGTGTCCAGTGAGATGAGGAAACAGGCTTGCTTAGTAGCCAGTTTCTGCTGTGCCACTTTAACGGGAATTCTTTTACAAGTTGAAAGATTTGAGAATTTACATTTAGCTCTGTCACTGTCATCAGTAGACTTTTCAATATTGGAAGGGTTTTTGCGGTGCCTGTAGCTCAGTGGGACATTGGCCACATATACTGAGGCTGGCAAGTTCAAAACCGGACCAGGCCAGCTAAAACAACAATGACAACTGCACCAAAAAACAAAAATAGCTGGGCATTGGGGCGGGTGCCTGTAGTCCCAGCTACTTGGGAGGCTGAGGCAAGAGAACTGCTTAAGCCCAGGAGTTGGAAGTTGCTGTGAGCTGTGACACAACAGCACTCTACCCAGGGTGACAGCTTGAGATTCTGGGACTACAGGCGCCAGAAAAAAAAAAAAAAAAAAAAATATATATATATATATATATATATACACATATACACATACACACACACACACACACACACATATATATGTTGAAGGGTTTTTGTGAGTAGAGAACATTTACCACCGCTTGTTTGGTAATTAATACATTAATACTGGGGCCAAGTACAGTGGCTCACACCTGTAATCCTAGCACTCTGGGAGGCTGAGGCAGGTGGATTACCTGAAATGAGACTTCGTTTCTAAAAAATATAGCCAGGCATTGTGGCAAGCGCCAGTAGTCCCAGCTACTTGGGAGGCTGAGGCAAGAGGATCGCTTGACCACAAGAGTTTGAGGTTGCCATGAGCTATGATGCGAGAGCACTCTACTGAGGGTGACAAAGTGAGACTCTGTCTCAAAAAAAAAAAAAAAAGAACATATTAATACTGCCTTTATTAAACACAACTTTTTTTTTTTTTGAAAAATGGAGCCATGGTGTCACAGCTCCCAGCAAACTCAAACTCTTGAGCTCAAGTGAGTCTCTTGCCTCTGCCTCCCAAGTAGCTGGGACTACAGGCGCCCACCACAGTGCCCAGCTATTTTTTGGTCGCAGTTGTCATTGTTGTTTAGCAGGCCCAGGCCGCATTCGAACCCACCAGCCGCAGTTTATGTGGCTGGCACCCTAGCCACGGAGCTGCAGGCACCAAGCCAACACAATCTTAATAAACCTTACTTAAAGGAAAGATTTTTCATAACATCTGATGACTGATTATAGACTTAATTCAATACATTTCCTAAACAACTTAAAATTATGGAGTTTGTTTTTGTTGTTGTTTGTTTGCTTGTTCTTTTTGACAGGGTCTTGCTCTGTCACCTAGGCTGGAGTGTAGCAACATCATCAGAGCTCACTGCAGTTTCTACCTCCTGGGGTCAAATAATCCTTCTGCCTGAGCCTCCCTCATAGCTGGAACTACAGGCACCGCCACCATGCCGGCTTTTGTTTTTCTTTCTTTCTTTCTTTTTTTGGCTTTTGTTTTTCTTGTAGAAACAATGTCTCTCTATGTTGCCAGGCTAGTCTCAAATTCTTAGGTTTAAGCAATCTTCCTACCTTGGCCTCCCAGAATGCTGGGATTATAGATGTGACTGAACATGCTTGGCCTAAAATTATAGTGTTTTCATGATTGATTATTTCCAACTTCAACTATTCTGGTCTGGGAGTCAGTAAACTAAGGCTCATTGCCTGATTTTATAAATGCATTTTTGTTAACTCTCAGCCACACCCTTGTTAATATCTAAGGCTGCTTTCACTCTACCACAGCAGAGTTGAGTAGTCGCCACAGAGACCACGTGGCCTGTAAAGCCAAAACCATTTACTCTCTTACCCTTCTGAAAAAGATTTAGATGGAAACAAAATCTCCACAAATACAACAGAACTAACTACTCCATTTACATTTAAACTTTTTTTTTTTTTGAGATAGAGCCTCGCTGTTGCCCTGGGTAGAGTACCTTGACATCACAGCTCACAGCAACCTCTAACTCCGGGCATAAGCAATTCTCTTGCCTCAGCCTCCTAAGTAGCTGGGACCTCAGGCGCCCAACACAACACCAGGCTATTTTTTGGTTACATTTGTTATTGTTGTTTGGCAAGCCCAGGCCAGATTCAAACCCACCAGTTCTGCTATGTGTGACTGGTGCCTTAATTGCTTGAGCTATAGGCGCCGAGCCTTAAACCTGTTTTAAAATACCAACACTATGAAATTCCTCTTATAATAACACTCTTACATTTGTTCTTTTACCTTTTTACAATTGTGGTAATGCTTATTTTGATAACTTGAAGGGATGTAGCAAAAAGACCCTGAAAAATGAGGAGGAGGAAAGAAAAAGGAAAAGGAAGAAAAAGAGAGAAAACAATACAGGGAGGAGGGATGGGGGGAACATGCTAGTTTTATTAGGACTCGTTTTGGTTAATTAGGACAACTAAAGATCTCATCCCCCAGAAATCAAGGTATGAAGTCTTGGTAGGTCTTCAGGTAGCCGCCTGAGGAGGCAGGTAGCTGCCTGAAGAGGCAGGTAGCGCTCTTGTGGAGACTTGTCAGTCCATGACTTTGCACTACACTCTCAGGCCCTGTGCTTTGGGGCTTTGTGTGACCTTCAATGCTGATAGGTGCTTCCCTGCTTTTCCTGATCATCTGTCACCTGCTCACACGTTCATATTCATCCCCTACCAGTTACAAATGATGAACACATCTTACAGAGCTTTATTAACACATGCATGAGGCCCGGCGTGGTGGCTCATGCCTGTAATCCTAGCACTCTGGGAGGCCAGGTGGGTGGATTGCCTGAGCTCACAGGTTCAAGGCCAGCTTGAGCCAGAGAGAGACCTTGTCTCTAAAAAATAACCAGGTACTGGCGGCACCTGTTTCTCAGTGAGTAGGGTGCCAACCTCATATACCAAAGGGGGAGGGTTCAAACCCGGCCCTGGCCAAACTGCAACAAAAAAATAGCTGGGCGTTGTGGCAGGCGCCTATAGTCCTAAGCCCAAGAGCTGGAGGTTGCTATGAGCTGTGATGAGTAGGTGCTCTATTGAGGGCAGCAAAGTGAGACTCTGTCTCAAAAAAACAAAAAACAAAGAAAAAAATGCATGTATCAACACTTTCTTTCTTTCTTTTTTTTTGAGACAGAGTCTCACTATGTCACCTGGGTGGAATGCTATGACGTCACAGCTCACAGCAACCTCCAACTCCTGGATTTAAGCATTTTCTTGCCTTAGCCTCCCAAGTGACTGGGACTACAGGTGCCCGCCACAACGTCCAGCTATTTTTTGGTTGCAGTTGTTTAGGTGGCCTGGGCCAGGTTCAAACCCACCACCCTCAGTGTATGTGGCTGGCGCCGTAACCACTGTGCTACAGGTGCTGAGCCAACACTTTCCTTATTGTTGAAATTTATTTAAAATACTGTCTTTGTACACTTTTATAAATTTTTCCTCTTCTATGTATCATTATAGTCTCCAATGTCTTTTTAGATGAGGCTTGTCATTAATAACTAAAATTATTTTAAAATAATTAATTTATTAATTTAAAATTATTATTTTAAATTATTCAGTTTTATACTCAAATTATGATGAATTGTTGCCAATTGTTACCATTTGGCCAAATGGTTCCTTCGTCCTTTTGGTACTACATCTTAGAAAACCTCCACTGATTGGTACCAACTGTAAGACATTCTAAGGCCATCCCGATATTTCTCTACTCCCAGGACATGAATAGGACATCAGTTACCTTCTGCCAGTCCTGATATCTTTTGGTGCAGAATTATATTACAGTTACAAAATATGGGCATTTAGAACTAGGCAAAATACTTCTGCTGAGCCATTTCTGAAGTTACAGATCTGGAAAAGAGATGTCTTTTGAATGCGTCATTGCTCACCTCTCACATTGCTTTAAAAAAAAAAAAAAATCCCAGAAAAACAACTGTAGGAGACACCAACATCCGAGCAAGATGATCTGCAGCTGAGGCGCGGACCTCGGGCCATTGGTCCACAGGAGTTCCTGTGGAAGAGGAGCCCTCAGCACATAGTCATTGTTAATTACTCCCCTCACCTACGCCAACCCAGACCAGGACCACAAGAGCCCGACAGGTCGCGACAGACAACAATCTTGAAAACTTCCCTCAAGGAAGAGGTTTTGTGATTCCCAAACATTTCTCATTACTTATCCAAAGCAAGGCTTATAAGGCCAAGGCCAGCACTAGATGGTTTATGTAAACTATAGCATGAAGAAGATAAGGAGTGTCCGGGGTGTTAGCACTCCAGGGGACAAAGGAGAGCCCTCTAACCAGGTCTGAGGCAGAGGAACTGGCAGGGAGGGAGAGAACGGCCAAGAGGTCCCTGGAGTATCTCCCCAACTCCCACTGAGCCCAATATGGAGAAGGGAGACCAGGTCCCCCAGGAGCGAAATACTCAGGTGGTTTGGGGTGGGGATTGGATCAAACAGATGGCTTCTCAGCACTTGGATGCCAAGGCCTAGAGAGCCTCAGGATCCAGTGGGCCCGAAGACACTCCAGGTGCTGACTCACTGAAGAAGACAGTTGAGGAGGAGGAACACAGGCAGGACTTGAAGCTGGGGACCGAAAGTGTGGAGGTCTTGGCTCCCTGCTGGCCTGGCCCCTCTGTAGGATAGCCCTGCTTGGTGAAGGGCCCAGAGAAGAGGCTCGGCCCACGATGTACTTTGGCCTTTTGTCCTCTAGAGGGCGCGCGCACGCCTCCACTCCATGGGTATTTTTCCCAGCCGCGTGGAAACCCGTAAACCTGGTCCCACGCCCCAGAAACGCGACCCTATTGCAACCTAGTCCTCATACCTAAATCTTCATATCTGAACTAAGCCACTCACACCATCAGGAGCTGATTTTTCCCTAAATTCCTTTTTCCTCCCAAAGTCTTGATATTTTCTGGGGAAGCCAGGGACCTTGAATCTCCCAACGCCTCAGCTCCATTATTCTCTGAGAAGCCAGAATTCCATTAACTACACAGAGCACTGATGATCCCTGAGCTTCTTGGAGGCCAAACTCGGGCTGGGGCTGTCATCCCACTTTCTAGCAGTGGATACTTGGTGAGCATCCCCTGGCTCTGTGCTCATTTAATGGTTCAGCACATGAAGCTCTCTCAGAGACGGTAAGTGGCCTCCGCAGGGCAACACACTCATCTAGTTTACTCAGGACATTCCTGGCGTTAACACTGCAAGTACCTTGTCTGGGAAGCCTCTCAGTCCTGGGCAAACCAGGAGGGTGGGCCACCTGAACCCACACCCAAGGGCTTCCAATAGTCTACCTGGAAGCACAGCCCACATTCCTTCCACGTGAAATGTGGCTTTGCCAAGTTGGTGACTAGAATGGTCTCTATTTTAAGTGCTTTTTCCATAAATTGCCCTTAGTAGATGCAGATTTTTTAAATTAATGAGAAAAGTTAATATAGATGGGAACTGAAAAAACGACTTATTTGACAGCCTGTTTTTCTATGTGGGATGCATCCGTATATTCCCATCAGAGAGCCAGATTTCCTACTACTTCTTACTTCTTATTTCACATAAAGGAGCTAACGGGTCAGCATTTCATGACACTGGAAAAAGACCATCATGGTTCTTGGGGGGACAGCAAGGTTCCTTCTAGCACCAGTTCTGTGACCCCTGGGGCAGACCAGGCCCTCCTTTCTCCTCTTGTGGACTGTCTGAACCACCTGGTTAACTGGCTGGCTGTGGCTCAGCTCATAGCTGATTGTTACCATTAGAAGGGCCTGTGGTCTCTACATCAAAGAAAAGCCAATAGGCTTCAACTTGAATGCTGAATCCAGTTGTTCCATCAAAAGTGGTTGTCTGAATACTGTCTGGAGAGAGAGTCTGAAACCACATCCTGGACTTGGCAAGAACGCTCTGATTAATTAGTAATCAGAGAGGTTATGCAGGTTAGCACACTGTGGTATACCTACCCTCCTGAGCTTAGGAAACACCCTTACTTTATAGATAATAATGCTAATATTTATTGAGCTCTCTGAGGACATATAGGAAGAAAAAAACCACCAAAGTGCTTTTTTTTCCCTTTCTTTTTTTTGAGACAGCATGTCACTATGTCGCCCTCAGTAAAGTGCTGTGATGTCACAGCTCACAGCAACCTCAAACTCTTGGGCTTGAGTGACTCTCTTGCTTTAGCCTCCCAAGTAGCTGGACTACAGGCGCCTGCCACAATACCCAGCTATTTTTGTTATTGTTACAATTGTCATTATTGTTTAGCTGGCCCAGGCTAGGTTCAAACCCACCAGCCTTGGTGTATGTGGCTGGTGCCGTAACCACTGTGCCACAGGCGCCAAGCCCAAAGTGCTTTTCTTATTCTCTCATCCAACATAGAACACTTCTGTGACCTCTGGTCACCGAAACATATGGAGATTTCTCCCCTCCAACAAACCCTGCCACAGATGCTAGCTGGGTATCCTATGATTTTACTCACTTCTGACACTATTTATCTAGAGGTAGCATTAGATACTACAGATTGAGGACAGACTCAGTCCCACAAGACTGTCCCCACTTTAGAAAGAGAAGAAGTGGGTGACCCAGGTCACATGGAAACTTCACATCAGACTACCAGTCTCCATAATCTTAGCCCAATAGTCCATACTGGTGGTTCGCAAAGTGTGGAACTCAGTAGAAGGCTAATTCTTGGGTCCTACCCCGACCTGCTGAGTCAAAGACTCTGGGGGGTGGAGCACAGTGTTATGGACTTTAGCAGCCCTACTGGGAACTCTCATGGACATTCAAGTCTGCTGTTCTGCGCTCCCCTGCCCTTTTTCTGACCCCATTCTGCAGCACCCACCCAGTGGGAAGAAGCCAGGTGAGCCTGGAGCCAGAACACCCTGGTCACAAGGCCGAAGCAGGCAGGAGAGATAAGTAGTGCTTTCCTAAGCACTAAAGGCAGTCACCATGTGTCCAGAGTCTAGAAAGCACAGTGCAGGGCCAAAGGTTTCTGGTTCATGACCCCTTGACTATACTCTACTCTCTCCAGGGACCTCAGTGGGAATTTCTGCTTGGCATTTGAAGTAAAGCCCCAAACAGAAACAAAGCCTGAAGACATTTTCAGTAAGTTTGTTTCCCTCCTTCGCATTCTCTGTCCATCATTCATTTATTCCCTCTTTGAGAGTTTGCTGAATGTGGCGGGGTGCTACCCACCAAGTCCAGGGCCGAGAATGCAAAGATTAGATGGAATCGGTACTGCTTTCAGTAGCAGTTGGCAAATGGAAGTTTCCTTCACCTCCCTCGGGTATCACTTCCCCAGCTCCTTCCAAAGGAATCCCCAACCTCTAGCCACAAAGGGTTAAGGCCAGCCCAGTTAGGGGCCTCCAGGACTCGGCTCCATGATGCCAGGTAAGTGCAGAGAGGATGAAAGGATGGAAGGATGGACAAGCAATAGACCTTCCAGTGCAGGGACAGGGCTAGCTCGTGGAGGAGCCACCCAGCCCAGACACAGTGAGTCCAAAAGTCCCTCCAAATGCTCTGGATCCCATAGCAATCCAAGGTGGAGAAGCTGCAGCTTGTCCCCAGGGGAGGGACAGAGCAAGGTGAACTAACACTGAATGGCTTAAAAGGTGGGACTATTCCCTTCTGTACCCTTAGAACTTAATGGCTTAGAGGGTGGGACTATTCCTTTCTGTATCCCTTGAAGGCCCCACAACAGCTATGGGCGCTATCCCCATTTTTCTAATGAGGACAGAGGGAAGCTGAGAATTTTATCTAAGATCCCACAGCTGGGAGTCAGATTCCAGTCATCTGATGGCACCACTGGGCTGTCCCCATAGCTCTGGGTTGCCTCTGCAGGGACAGACACTGGGCTTTGCCTCTGTGATATGCCTCAGAGCTGCTGCAGCATGAGGAGTTTGGTATAGAAATGTAGAGTTTGGTTTTGCACCTAATCAGCTATATGGATGCCTTAGTACTGTTGAATTGGGGATTAAATTTCAATATGAAATGCAAGGACCCAGGCAGGATGGCTCATGCCTACAATCCTAGCACTCTAGGAGGCTGAGGCAGCCTGCAAAGGTAACACAGGGCCACAAGAATATGGCAGGCCCCAGCTCCTGGCCCCAAGTGCAGAGTGGGACCAGAAGTTAGGCTCACTACCATGGAGGAGTAGTGCCTTCTAATCTTCATCTGAGAAGTGCTCATGACCCACAGCTCTGAGCTTGAGCTCCACCTAAGAGTGGGCAGGGGAAGAGGCCAGCAGTCCAGCCCCATCTCTTGCCCACTAGCCATTCTCTTCCATCACTGCCCCCTCATATTAGGGGGCACATGGGCACACTTTCTGTCTGTGCAATAATTATTTACAATATAGTGTGCAAGCCCTTAGCCTGGTCTTAAACAGACGTAGGATTCCACTGAAGAACATGTTAAATTAAGCAACCAGGGCGGCGCCTGTGGCTCAAGGAGTAGGTTCCAGCCCCATATACCAGAGGAGGCAAGTTCAAACCCAAGCCCAGCCAAAAACTGCAAAAAATAAATAAATAAATAAATTAGGCAACCCGTGTGCTGTGTCTCAACCTGACTTCAGGGTACGTATGTTTGTCCTAAACCTCCCAAAGAAATCCCCTTGCCAAGTTTTCCCATTTAACACTTTTGCTGGATTTAAGGGAATGTTCAGGAATCAGTTTCAGGCTAGATCCTTCAGCCCTCGGTCCTGATTCACCAAAGATGCTGCACATTCAGTGCTGTGAGTGATGGAGGATGGTGCTTACCTGAAGGAGACCAAAAAGCTCACAGTCCCAAGAACGCGTGGAGCACCCTACCTTACACAATGTTCCCTTGACATAACAGGGCACTCAAGCTTGAACAGAAGTTTGGTGCAATGTTTTAACTCAAAGTTTGTAAGAATATTGACTCATCCCTTCCAATATCAAGGTTTTGATCCTGACAGAGAACAGAGGCAAATTCCCTCTGTTTTATCCTTAAATTATCCAGAGAGTTGTTTCTCAATAGCTGAAGAAAACAAGTAATGATTTTGTCCTTTCAGACAAACTGAAGTCCCAGAATAAGAGAACACCATCAAGGTCTGTGGCTCAAACAGAGAATTTTCAGGTTCTGGGGTTAACTAAACTATAAAAAGATATCTGGGGGCCGGGCACAGTGGCTCATGCCTGTAATTCTAGCACGCTAGAAGGCCGAGGCAGGTGGATTGCCTGAGCTCACAGGTTCGAGACCAGCCTGAGCCAGAGCCAGACCTCATCGCTAAAGATAGCTGGGCGTTGTGCCAGGTGCCTATAGTCCCAGCTACTCAGGAGGCAAGAGAATCACTTGAGCCCAAGAATTTGAGGTTGCTTTGAGCTATGACAGCATAGTACACAAGGATGACAAAGTGAGACTATCTCAAATATATATATGTATATATATTTGAGAGTGGTAAGCAAGAGAACAGATCTATTTTTCCTGGGATTCTGCTCTAGTCTAGGCTTTGGGCATTCCCTGTGCTATGGCCCAGGGGATAGATACTGAGACTGTTATCAGATGACATGGGCAGTGGGAGAGGGCCAGTCTCCCCTGCAGAAAACAGGGCAGTGCCACCAGGAGAAGGGTATGAGATGCCAGGGAACTAAAATCACATATGCCTGCAAGGTGTGTATTTGTGGGAGGCAGTAGGGTGCCAGCCTTCCCTGGGGGCAATGGCATTGTCTTTTGACTATTATGTCACATAGAAGCCAGCAGAGGGAGATGTTGGAGTCTGTTGAGATTTGTGGGGTCTCCCACTGTCAGAGAGCATTTGGGAAGCCAAGTGTATTCCCAGCTGAGACAATTATATTGGTGGTGGCCTGGGGCACAGGGCAAGGGAAGAGAGAGTGGTAGATGTTTCCTCCCAGGCTGTCAGCACCACCCTGCCCAGCCAGGCTGCCTGGGGCTTGAGCAGGCAGACTGAGAGCCTTGTACTCACTCACCCTTGCCTGCCTGCTCCAGTCCCATTTGTGTTTTCTCCAAGGAGAAGCATTTCCTGACTCTCTGCTCACCATCTAGGCAGCTGGGCATTCTGGAAAGTCTCTAGGAAATGCCAGTGGTTGATTTGTGAGATTCTTTTTTTTTTTTTCTTCTTTGAGACAGAGTCTTACTCTGTTGTCTGGGCTGGATTGCAGTGGCATCATCATAGTTCACTGTAATCTCCAACTCCTGGGCTCCAGTGATCCTCCTTCCTCAGCCTCCCCAACAGCTGGGACTACAGGAGTGCCCCAGCATACCTAGCTAATTTTTTTTATTTTTTTGTAGAGACCAGATCTCAAAATTGCCCAGGCTGGGCTCAAACTCCTAGCCTCAAACAATCCTCTCACCTCCCAAAGTGCTAGAATTACAGGGGTGAGCTACCACACCTGGATGAGATTCCTTAATTAATCATGGGCACCCAAATTGGGAGTGGTAGAGTCCAGGGTGTGAATGTTGTACCAAAGTTCAGAGTGCTCACCCTGCAGAGAGGCCTTTACGTAACACTTTAAAGGGCCTTTTCTGGCCAGGTGTGCCTGGGCCTATTACTTGGCCTCTTTGTGTTCTGTTTCCTCTCTGTAAAATGGAGATGTAATAGTATGTGCTTAAAAGGGTTGTTATGAGGAATAAATGAAATCATATGTTCTAGCATGCCTGGCACAGTATCTAGTACATAGTAGCAATCAATAAGTATTATTATTATTATTTTTGAGACAGAGTCTTACTATGTCACCTTGGGTAGAGTGCTGTGGCGTGACAGCTCTTAGCAACCTCCAACTCTTGGGCTTTAGAGGTTCTCTTGCATTAGCCTCCCGAGTAGCTGAGACTACAGGCACCTGCCACGATGCCCGGCTTTTTTTTTTTTTTTTTTTGGTTGCAGTTGTCATTGTTGTTTAGTAGGCATGGGCTGGACTCGAACTTGCCAGCTTCAGTGTATGTGGCTAGCACCCTATTCACCAAGCTATGGGCGCTGAGCCAACAATTATTATTATATTTTTACAATCCCTAACACAAACCCACTTATTGATACCCGATTTATCTGTCTGCATATAAACCTGATTCCCAAATATGTATTTGTAGTTGACCACTGCAGACTCCAATATTCCAATCAGTAAGGCACCTTTTCAGATGCCTACCGAGTCCCTGCCTTCTTAAGCAAGTATGACCCAACTTTTCCTTTTGACTTGAGAACTAAAAATAGAATCCTAAGAATGGACCCCCTCTTGGCCAATGGGACCCCAGAGAAAACTTAAAAACTGAGTTTCTGGCCATGAGAGGATAAAAGGTCAGATATGCCTTGTTCTACCCCCTCCCTTCTGTGGTTTAGACACGACTGACCCCCTGTTCCATAAGCAAAGTCTGATTTCAGTAGCTTTCTCCTGATATGAGACCACCCACCATGGACAGGTTCTGGCCAGTTTACAGTGGATGAGCACTCAATTCTCTTTGTGTCTCTGCTTTGCCCGTTGACAGATAGGGCTTAGTTGTAATAGATTTAAATATTCAGCCTCTGGACCCTAAAGTAAATGTAGGTCATGTGTAACAAGCATGTTTGTTTTATTCCACAGGCTCACAACCCCCTCCATGCATATTCATGGTTTCTATATCCTGTTCAATATGTACACTTAGGCAACTCTTTTATCTTTTAGCATAAGTTCCTGTCTTGCTCTTGCTTTCCTCAAAGGGCCTTGAGGCACAACTGACCCCCTGTTCCACTTTGACCAGAGGCTCACTTCCCAGCCAGTCAGAATGGCCACCTTGCAGCCTGCAACCCTTTATAAGAAATAAAGTTCTCCTGGCTCAGAGCCCATAGCACAGTGATTACAGAGCCAGCCACATACACTGAGGGTGGAAGGTTTGAACCCGGCCCAGGCCAGCTAAACAACTGCAACAAAAAAATAGCTGGGCATTGTGGCATTCACCTGCAGTCCCAGCTTCTTGGGAGGCTGAGGCAAGAGA